>CABFVX010001259.1:80392-97610 GCA_902151425.1 Timema shepardi | reverse complement strand
CCCCCCTGAGTCAATGATAGCTGCTACTTGTCCGACACCTTAGCTCAGTTCGTAGCGTATCTTCTTACTGAACTAAGGGTCCCGGCTTCGATCACTGGCATGGCCACATGGCCAGAAAGCTTATAATTTGTTAACTGTGGGTTTACCCTTTCACAATTATGAACTTATTTCCAGGGAATGGGTGCTGTGTCAGTTCTTGATATAAGCTAACTTATACGTCTGGTACTTATATATTCAGTTGGTTCAGAAAGTAAACATTAGATACCCCAATTAATCATAATGCACCTCTATATTTTTTTAAATAAAATATGTTTCATGCCACTGAAGGATAGCTTTAGAATATTACTTTTATTACAAGAGAAAATAATAATATCAAATCAAGTTGTTAGATAATTAATCTCGACGAATATTTGGGCAGTAAAAATAAATTTAGAAAAATTTTTATACTTTCAATATCAGAATAAATGGGTGATTCACTTATTTAAAATAATTGTTTAGTCCTGTAAACTAGAATAGATCAATTTCTTTACATTAAGGAAAATGCCTCCCTCCCTCTTCCCCAGCATTGGAGAAAACATAATGAACCCCTTTCTTTCACGACGATAGTGCTGTCGCGTTAGTAACTGACGCGACAGTGTTCGATCATATATAATAGACCACGATAGTCACTGTTTGCACGCAAAGCTACAAAACACATTGATAGCGAGATAGTTGGCTATAGTTGTGCAGACCATGGCTGAGATTGTATGACAGATGGAGGAGAATGAGATTAGTTGAGGACTTAAAAGAAACCAGAACAGATGGTAAAATGGTTAGCATGGTTAGTTATAATGTTCACTTTATCTCACAAGCAGGAATACTGCTAGTAATCTTCAATGTAGGCCATCATATCGAATGCAGATTTACTGCAAGATAATGTACTGTAGGTTACACAAAGCACTCACAATAAATATAAAAACCTAATAACTACTGCAACAAAACATCTGAACTTCTTTAAAACAACACAACATGGTCTTCAGTATCATGAGAGTGAGTTGATTTCACGTTGATTGTTGTGGTGATAGTTGAAAGAACACTCACGATAATACTATCTACTATCACTATCGCCAACTATCGTCAGTTGAATCTTGAGATAATGCTGTCAAGACAGCGAAACATTGATAGTCAGCGTGTTTATACTACGATAGAAATTATCAAGATTTACTATCGTCGTGAAAGACCAACCTTTATTCGAGTCGAGCTTTCCCTTGTGTATGTATCTAAGCCGGGCTAAAGGATGGCTTGCCTGCCTGTCTTCTCTAGTCTTAGTTCGATGAACGATGGGGGAGAGTGGGAACTGGCTGGTTGAGATGTCCATCCATCTGCCCCCCCCCCCCCCCCCCCNNNCCCCCCCCCCGGCTAAGATAAACAAGGCCTTAAAAGGCCAGCAAGGCTCCAGAAGATGGGGTCAGGGATGTCCCAATGACTTGATAACCAAACCCAGACACTCAATTCCATACATTGCTAAGAATACTCAGAAAATGAATTTCACTCAGCGTGTGACAATGGAAATTGTTATTGCGTATTGTTTGAACACTTGGAGCGTTAATGTTCGTGGGAACAACCGAAATTGTATTATGAGTTTGTCCATAAAGTGAACGTTTGCCACATCAAGCGACTTATATAAAGATAGATAAATTCCATCCCAATTTCCCCTTCTCAATAAATCTAGCTGAATTTTGTGTTTGTCTATATTTTTTACAACAGACATCAATTAAATAATTATTATTTTTAAAAAGTTTGGACAATCCTGATGATGGAAGGATAACCTAGAATAAGATTTTTTGAAATATAACTAGATTCAAAGGGTATCTTGATGATACCAATTCATAAGTATCAAGCTTGATAGTTATCCAACAACTAACTAGATATAACTAACAAATATCTTTAGAGAGAACATTTGGTCAAGGCAGTGTCATTAGTATCTTTTTCTAAAAATCAAGAAAGGGGAAAAAATAAGTAGAAATCTTGGTTACATGTAGTGTTATTCATGAACTTCTAGTGGTAATTATTAAAAAAAAAAAAATTTAATTTGAATAGTTTTGTTGCAAGAATTATGAGTCTCTGTAGAAATAAATGGTATGAAACTCGGCACGGACTTTATCACTCCATTATTTAAAATTGGATATATTTACTCAAAACTCGTAATAGGCCTATATGTGAAATGAAATAATACACACTAGCAAACCCAAGCGAAAATTGCGTTATACCTATGGACAAGATATTTTTACTCCCAGTTTAAAATTTTATAGTTTTATTGTTAAAGGATTAAAGTCCTTATTTGTATATTTGGCCAAAAAAAAAATCGATATTGTTCCACAAGAGCCAACGCTTCGTATATAAATTTACACTTTCGGTTAAGATTTTCGGCAGTTTATTAGAGGTTGCACATCTTATGAGAGAGACAGAATAAAGAAATTAGTTATGTACCATCATTTGCGCAGGGTTGAAATGTGAAAACAGCCAAAGCTATTATTTATGCTTACTCCGGCTAGATATCATTGACACCTGGCTACCAGATTTAAACCCGGGACCTTTGGTGCAACAAAATAGAGTTTGTATATATAAAAGTAATTAGCGTTTGTCGACCCAGTAGGGACTTGAACCCCTACCTCCTTCCGTCATAGGGCGAGATGTGTACCCGCATTTGTGCTGCTGTAAAAATAAACACGACCACGGAAGGTGGATAGCTGTCTTTGATGGCGTATCGGATCCCCCTAGCCAGCAATGGAGTGACACGTTCATGCTCGTTGGGAGATCTAGCACGATATATGAATGTCTGCTCCTTTACACGGATCGTGCAACCACCTATGCGGAAACAATATTATTGACCAATAAGAAGCCGCCACTTTTACATGCGGCACACCCCGATTCCAACCTTCCCCCGCCCAAAATAGATGAGCCTGACATTTAGACCGCATGCCCACTTGCACCGGAGTGAAAATTGGGTAAGTCTAAAAATAACTTCAGCAACTGCGGATTCCTGAGAGTACAAGAATAAGCGCGTTCACCCTGTTTGAAGTCATTTGAGCGTGCACTTAAAGTAGTTGAGAAACATTCTTATTCCATACAAGTGGTGGAGATTAGATCTTAAAGGGGGGGAAACTATTTTAGCCTGCTCTATGGGTAACCAGTTATTAAGTATTGTAAAATTGAAAATATACCCGCACAAGGACACGAACTCGACACATTTTAGCACAGCGTTTTACTACCTGTGTGGGCTACACGCTTAAATACTAATAACGCTAATGGGTTCGGAATTGGAAAGTTTGAACCCACATTTGTATAGAGAGATAGTGGAAAACACTTCTAGATTACTCGACTGAGATTCGAACCTCGAAACCCCCCGTCCTCGAATGTTCGGCTATACACAAAACAATCGCATCAGCCAAATAAACTTTTACAAAAATTCATAAGTAATAATGTGTTTAAATGCAAGTGAATTAGTGGATTACGTAAATAGTTTTTCACACGTTTCAACACCAAAAGCGATCTTTCGCCACTGACATTGCAAATTGATAACGTTGAAACAACTTTTAAGATTGTCTCCACTTTGGAAATGTAAAGCGAAATCCTTAAAAAATACTTTATACATTTCAACAGGATCCGACACTTTTCTTATGGAATATAATTAATGAATTGATTAAGTTCAGCTTCAAAATATTTCATTTCGATGTATTTTTCACATTTTATACGTAATCTTTTTCACACATTCATTAAATTCATCGCCTCTTATTAAAGAATTGAAGAAAAAATAATTAAAATCTTATAAAACTTCGTTATAAATTGCGCTTCTATTATTAATTTCAAATATAAATTTATCGCAAATTACATTGTTAATGTTTAAAACAAAATTTTATCAAACACTGAAATGTGTATCATTAGATGATGTCTCGTCGAACTGCAATTTTCTTACCTTTTTTCTGCCCTCTCCGAAGTTCCGATTCTCAGTGAGTGAATTTGCAGCTTTCTCAATGTCTTCAGATTTGTTTCTAATGTCCATAATAAACGCCGAAAGAGAATTGAGAAGGGTTGTTCCTTGTAGTACATTTGATTTTACATCATTGTAATGACTTGCTTGTACTATTTATTCTTTGTAATAGTTGGTGGTCCCATAGAACTGTCAATAAAGCTATTTAATATTCTTCAACTTTTTTAAAAAAAACTTGTTGCTTCAAGGCTGCTTATCGATATTTCATTTTCGTTTGTAGAAATATTTATTAATGTTTCTTATATTATTCTATAATTTACGTAATCTTAAAGCTGAGACAGCGTCTGTCCCTGCTGACCATCGAGTATCACATTTTCTTTTAATATGCTTAGAATTATCAGGTAAGCTATTGAGAAGAAGATTTCATCTCTGAGGGTACGACGAGAAGTTGACAAACATTTTGAATTTAAGAAAATAATGATGCTCCTTGAAACGATTCCGCTGCACAGTTTCCAATTAAATTTAAAGTGTGAGAGAAACATAATACCAAAGTATCTCAGTTGCTGTGATCGTTTATTCTCGCTTGTAATCCTCGATATGTACCCAACATATTTGCAGCATCGTTTGATGAATTCGATACATCTTTTAAATATGCTGTATCAAGATGTTCGATTTGAATAAAATAAAATAATATTTCCTTTATTTCGTGTCTTTCATTAACAAACTCCAAAATTAAACACAATTGATCCGCTTGAGTTATGTCCGGCGTGGAATCTACAATAATAAAGAAATACAATGCATTTTTAAATTCAGAAATTAAATATATTTTTTACTTCACTTCCTATTGAACATGTAAACTCATCACACACAGTATGTGATAAATAATGGGCAATGCGTTTGACCGGGTAACATTATGTTTGAAAATTATTTCTCAAGAAGTTATCGAATTCAGCCAGATACTTTATACAAGAGAACAAATTTCCTTTGCGATTCGAATTTGTCTCTTCTCGGTGTCCACGGAATGCGATTCCCAAGTTGGCCAAAAGTTTCACTGCGCAATTATTCGCTTTAATAGTTCTCACCAATATGTTTCTTCTGATTCAATTTGTTTTGCTAGTTGTGTGTCAACACGCCCAATAACAGATAAGTGTTGTTTAAAAGTAACGATATATTTGAAATGTCATCGAGAGGATTCATGTCTGTATTTGGAGCTTTCACAAACCATTTCAAAACCACCCAAACAATTCATTTTCATAAGATTCTTCGATAGTATTTTATTTGAGATAAAAAAATAATAGAAAACATAGATAAATTAGTTAATAAACTAACCAACCCATCATGAATTGGGGCCCCCACAACGCGGGGGCCCTAGGTGTGCGCCTACTGCACCTATTGAGTAATCCGCCACTGCCCACCGGTGTTCAATCCAGCCCGTGAGATAAATAATCTAATACGTTGTGTCGCTTTCCGTGGTGCAAGCTTATTAACAGATTCAATCATCTAACAGTCACACCCCATCATATAAATATTCTGAGCGAACTAAAATCATCAAACAGTCACGCCCCATCATATAAATATTTTGAGCGAACTAAAATCATCTAACAATCACACCCCATCATATTAAATATTTTGAGCGAACTAAAATCATCTAACAGTCACACCCCATCATATAAATATTTTGAGCGAACTAAAATCATCTAACAGTCACGCCCCATCATATAAATATTCTGAACGAACTAAAAAAAAACATACAAATACACTACGGTATGGTCCTATACACTTGTTTGGCATTCTTACTGTTTTCATTTCAGTCTTTTATGTGTGCCTATCATTTTTTAAAGGTAATTTTAAATACAAATAAATAAAAGTCTTAGGTCCACCAAACATTTTTCTTACATTTGGTCCCCCTGTAATTAAGTTTGCACATCCCTGGGGTTAACGAAGAGTACAATAACATGGACAAGAGATGAAACTTCCATTTCATTGATAAGCCACACTGTTCTTCTCTTTACAATGCTAACCGCCTTTAAAAGATCCAGATATATAAATTCGGTAAAAAACAAAAGAATAACGATTGTTTTATATGCATGTGTGTTATAACTGCGGAAAAACTCACTGCTATAAAATACAGATTTTTGGGGTGTTGGGGCCCCCAAAGGGATAGGGTCCTTGCGCAGACTACCCCATTTGTTCTCCAATTCTCTACTCTGGGCCAAAATGTTGAAAGCCTCATTATTCCATGCTATGAGTTAGTTTATATTGTGAAAATATTCTTTAAGTCCCACTAGAAAACATATTTGTCACACTTTTAAACTATATTTCCTCAGTAGACCCAGCCTGGATTCAAACCAATAAACTAGACTAGAGTAGAGGTCTACTGATGACATTGTCTGTATGCCCTTAAGGTGGGAGTGTAGTGAGCGCGAGTTAAGGTAAGTGGTTTTGCAGTTTTTATAGCAACACTTTTTTTGGCAAAAATAAATAAAATTTTGCTCCATTACAAACGTAGAATATAATTTTCTTCACATGGTGATCTCAAAATTTGTCGAATATCTGTAAAGCGTGTCCTGGAATTTAATGACCAATTTTTATATTGATTTAAAAAGTTTCTCATCTAATTCTGCTATTCTCATGACAGATATTCAACAACTGTTGATATCACCTTGTGAAGAAAATTGAAATCTATGTTTGTACTGGAGCGATAGTTGATTTATTTTAGCAAAAAAAAAAGTGTTTCTATAAAAACTGCAAAAATACTATATGGCTATGGATTAATAGCGCCGCGCTTTGGGCATCAATTGTAACACTATGTAATCAATCGCCTCGCTTTAGGCGTCGATTGAAACACTACGGTTTAATTCCCTGATATAATAATGCTGTGATGATGTATAGGTTGTCTATAGCTCCGTGATCGAGTGCCTATCATCACTGTACGGAAAAGATACCGTTTAACTAGCTGTCTATAGCTTCGTGTTAGAGCACTAATTAAATCGGTATATTAATAAAATTGAAGAAAGAGAACTGTTGATGGCTGTTTATTCACACACGGTTTATTTAAATGACACCTGTTAATTACGTATACATATTCCAATTAAATGCTTTATATCACTGCACACTTGTGATATTAATGTTAGTTATTTTATACTGTGACTGCCAGTGTGTGAGCGGGATCTCCCGTTGTAGATGTTTGGATCCCGGAGATGCCTTAAATATACGCACAATGGTTTATATATGACATACCCCTTGCCTTTTTCTCCCCTCATCAACAGTGTAAAAACCAACTAATATAAATAGTCCTGGCGACAGGTTTTGTGGAGGCTAGCTTCTCTATTGGTATAGGGAATATGCGTTTTCTAACAAATAGTCCCTACTGCGAAGTTGTTCCTCTTAACAGGAATTGACACAGTTATTCTTTGAACAGGAAAGATGGTATAAAAAATATATTTTAGTGGTGAGATCCTTTTCACATTGTTTCTGAGAAGCGCGTGTTTCTTCATGGATGAATCTTAAAAGGATACTCTACATATATTACTTTAAATAAAATTTACCTTCATCCATGACTTTTTACATAATTTATAGTAATCCAAACCAATATTATTACAATACTTATCCTAACTCGTGTTTACTATATGCCCAACTTGAGTGTGGCTTCCTAAATGTGTTCTTAAGTTAAATAAATCGTATGGATGTAAATAATATGTTTTATTTGTTAATGCATTTTATAGGACAATATTGATAGTGTACTAACTATTAAAGGGATGTCTAATAACATTTAATCAGTGTAGGGTTGACATGAAAGCTAAGGCTGTTCTGAACACTTACTAAAGTAGGCCCAGTTGATTGATTACATTGGATTTTTTTCCTAGAAACTTTCTTGACTTAACAAGAAATGTTAGTGTCAGTTTTGAACTAAGATTAGAGCCCACATAGCTAATTTTTAACTGTTCATACATATTTTTTTATTATTTAATCATTTTCCTATAACAAATATTTTTTTATGTATTGAAGTTTAAATTCTACACCTTCTTAATACCTATGATTTGAAAAGGTGTCAGGAAAATTGCGCCCGGGAAAACTGCACCTCCCCAGACAAAAAGGAAAAAGTGCACCCTCGCATGGATCATCACACTAATAGGTGGAAAAAGTGCGTCCACGTGACTTTGTCTGTCTCACCTAAATAGTTTTAACAATGTCGTGTGGGCGCACTTTTTTAACTTTCCTCACGACCTTACCATTTTCACCAGCGTAGATCGATTCATCGCATCCTTTTGTTAAGGAGGGTGGGTATTTCAAATCGACTCATCGCACATCATGAGGTCTTGAAGAGGTCAAAGTATATCTATCCATCGCACCTGTCTCTTTGCCTGTTGGTTAGGTTAGGATAGGTTTTTCAATTAAGTAAAGTGTGTATCTGAAGCACTTGATGTATAAAGTGAAGATACCAAACTAATTATTGATGACCTTTTACTCAATTTTTTAAATAAAGGCTAGACTTTTCAAACACTTTGATAGGTCCTTGGGCGTACTTGTTTTGTAAGTGTGTAAAACAGTGTGTGGGGTGCCTTTTTCCCACATATTGGGGTGATGATTGATAGGGCGCAGTTTTCCCGAGCGCAATTTTCCCTAATCCATTGAAAATGGCTAAACCAGTTATTTATTGATTATTTTGTTTTCAATATAAGATACGCTATGAGAAATGATTTAAGATTCAGTAAGTTTATGCTTATGTGTTTATACAGGGTGTTTGGGAACTCGACGCCCAAACTGCATATACATTTGTTTGAACCAAAAGTAATAAACAATTCCGATACACTTACATCTGGCAAAATATGCAAGGCTATTAGAATCAGACCCATCTTAAGGCATGTGCCAAGAGTGCCACGCACAGGGACCCGCGAGGTTAGGGCCCACCTCCCACCCGCCTGGCAAATAAATATCTTTGACTTGACATATTTAGTTTGTGATCATCTCATACGTCAATATTTCAATCTCTTTTATGTTTTTTCGTAAAGTTTATCCCAAACTAATCTAGACATTCTCTAATCGAAGGGCACTGGTAGCCTGGTATTACGTGTAGTATGACAGTCCGTGCTTAGAAATTAACGCAACCTTTTCTCTTGGAAAACCGGAAATACTACATTTCTGCAGGTACCGTTGACTTTTGGCAGAAAAATAAACATTGATTTTTTAATTGACAATAATTTCTGAGGTGAAATAATAAAATTATTAGTATTCAAGAATTACCTCGATGCAACGTGAGAAAAATGCAAATATATATATATATATATAATGTTTACCATACTAATACTATAACTATTTTATCCGTAGATGGCGGACTACATAAAATGCAATTACACTGAGATAGTCTATAATTATATAATGTCGAGTAATATAAAATTATTATCTATTAATTTACAGTACTATAATCAACTCAGTATATAATAGACCGTATAGTTTAATAGTTGCTACAGTATTAATAATTAATATGTTAGTAAAAAATACTCTTCATGATTGCTTAATGCTTGCAAAAAAAAGTGTGTCTCCAAATAAAACTATCCATGTATGATGTACTATATCATATAAGATTCATAATTAATCAACTTTTAAGGGCCCCAAATTTATACTTGGGACAGGGACCCCAAAAGAATTAATCCGGGCATGAATACCATCAAATTGTGTTAAAAGTTTCACTGTACAGTACCGGGAGAGTAAAGCTGTTCAAACATGCGTGTACAACATGTTGCATAGGAACTAGGCGCAAGGCACTACACACAGTTACCTCTTGGAGTATGACAGCAGAACATACCACAATTAATAGTAAACAGCACACCAGTCTATCTAAAAATGTGAATACGTTCTGAGGGTCATTATTAACGGTCCTACATCACATAAAGTGCTTGCCATTATTACATGAGCGATGTACGCCAAATCAGAAATTTGATCACAATTTAATGGTATTAATGTCTCGGCAAAGATTTATCTGATGACCAAACCCTTCCTTCACCTCTGACAAGACATCTTGTGAATGTGGGGAATGCCAGGCCTCCACCGTGGTTCGGATTCCACGTTAAACTGTAGGTCCTCCATTTCATCTCACAATCACCCTACCATTACACATTAACTTAAGTGCGTATAACCCGAACGGGTAGTAAGACGCGGTGCTAAAAATAATAATAATGGTATTAGCATAGTTTGTCGGATGTAAGTGTTTAGGGATTTTCTATTACTTTTAGTTCAAACGAGCTGTATGTTCAGTTTGGGCTTTGAGTTTCCGAACACTCTCTACTTTGTTATCCAATATAGTACACTAGCTACTAAGGAAAAAAATGTCTGAAAATGCTCTTGACCATAAGGGAAACTTTCTTTCTGCTAGAAGTTAGAGATGCTATACGCTAGATGTCACTATTGATTCCTTGGACAACTTCAAATGATAAGCTCGCCCTAAATAATAGAGAATGAAAAAGGAAACCAGAGATAAAAAACTAAAATGAGTTGGCTATTGAATGCTTGTATTGGTTTATTTGATCCAGGTATTTCTTAACAAACTAATACCCGCACTCCTGGCAAAGTGGTTAGAACAGGAGAGCACAGATGGTGTTGACGCAGAAATCTACCAGTTGTTTTCAGGTCCATCTTGCTATGTGCAGAGTACGTATGGTTTTATGTTAAGGTATCTTGTAAGTTATGTACTAATACAATCAATGCATTTGTAAAGCTAACGTTAGTACCCAATTAAAAAAACAATATAGATGAATGAGCCAATTGTATGTACTAAGGTAAAGACTAACATTAAAACATTTCTATTAAAATAATATTTTGTTAAAAATTAAGACTAGACTTTACTTTAAATGAGGTCGCTTCCAAAAACTTATGGAAATTAGAATAACTTTTAACTTAATACAACCAAAGAAAAAGTGTACTTATATTTCATATTGTTATTAGTTTAAAGAATTAATTAAAAGGATAAATATATCTAAAAATCCAGAGTTGCGTAGAAAGATTTTACTGGCTTACCTAATGGGAAGAGAATATTGGGTAGATCTAGATGTATATGGGAGGATAACATTAGAATGGACCTGAAAGAGAGTATAATGAGGTAGACTGGATAGAACTAGCCCAATAAAGGAATAAGGTGTAATAGGGTGGACTGGATAGAACTAGCTCAAGATAAGGAATAAGGTGTAATGGGATGGTATGGATATAGCTAGCTCAAGGTAAGGAATAAGGTGCAATGAGATGGACTGGATAGAACTAGCTAAATATAGGAATATGGTGTAATGAGGTGGACTGGATAGGACTAGCTAAATATAGGAATATGGTGTAATGAGGTGGACTGGATAGAACTAGCTCAAGATAAGGAATAAGGAGTAATGGAGTGAATTGGATAGAACAAGCTCAAGATAATTTTGGAGTTTGTTAATGAAAGACAAGAAATAAAGGAAAAGTTATTTTGTTTTATTCAAATTGAACGTCATGATACAGCATATTTAAAAGATGTATCGAATTCATCAAACGATGCTGCAAATATGTTGGGTACATATCGAGGATTACAAGCGAGAATAAACGATCACAGCAACTGAGATACTTTGGTATTATGTGCCTCTCACACTTTAAATTTAATTGGAAACTGTGCAGCGGGATCGTATCAAGGAGCATCAATATTTTCTTAAATTCAAAATGTTTGTCAACTTCTTGTCGTACCCTCAGAGATGAAATCTTCTTATTAATAGCTTACTCTGATAATTCTAAGCATATTAAAAGAAAATGTGATACTCGATGGTCAGCAGGGACAGACGCTGTCTCAGCTTTAAGATTACGTAAACTATAAAATAATATAAGAAACATTAATAAATATTTCTACAAACGAAAATGAAAAATCGATAAGCCAACTTGAGGCAACAAGTTTATCAAAAAAAAGTTGATGAATATGAAATATCTTTGGGACCACCAACTATTACAAAGAATAAATAGTACAAGCAAGTCATTACAATGATGTAAAATCAAATGTACTACAAGGAACAACCCTTCTCAATTCTCTTTCGGCGTTTATTATGGACATTAGAAACAAATCTGAAGACATTGAGAAAGCTGCAAATTCACTCACTGAGAATCGGAACTTCGGAGAGGGCAGAAAAAAGGAAAGAAAATTGCAGTTCGACGAGACATCATCTAATGATACACATTTCAGTGATAGATAAAATTTTGTTTTAAACATTAACAATGTAATTTGCGAAAAATTTATATCTGAAATGATTAATAGAAGCGCAATTTACAACGAAGTTTTATAAGATTTTAATTATTTTTTCTTCAATTCTTCAATAAGAGACGATGAATTTAATGAATGTGTGAAAAAAATTACGTATAAAATGTGAAAAATACATCGAAATGAAATATTTTGAAGCTGAAATTCATCAATTCATTAATTATATTCCATAAGAAAAGTGTCGGATCCTGTTGAAATATATAAAGTATTGATTGAAGGATTTCGCTCTACATTTCCTAACGTGAAGACAATCTTAAAGGTTGTTACAACGTTACCAATTTGCAATGCCAGTGGCGAAAGATCGCTTTTGGTGTTGACACGTGTGAAAAACTATTTACGTAATCCACTAATTCACGTGCATTTAAACACATTATTACTTATGTATATTGAAAATGGTGTGGTTGAATTATTAGAATATGAAGACATGATTAGTAAATTCGCAAAAATAAATGTGAGGAAGGTTTCGATTTGATAAAATTTTATATTCATGTTCTAATAAACGTGATTTAGTTGGTATATGACTTTAATATTCTGTTAGCTGTTTTGTAATATATTTTTTTCTTATTCATTAATACATTTTTTTACTATGATGTATTTAATTATTTTATCGAAAATTATAGTTTTTTCCGATTGTGCATTGTAATTTTTTTTTCTGGGAAGTAAGGAGGATAAGGGCCCCGACATTAGATCACGCCTAGGGCCCCCGATTTAGTTATTCCGCCACTGCGGTGGCGGGCCCTTCTTGGACCATGGACTGTAGTTTTCCTATTCCCGGTTTAACCTATAAAATAAGAGGGTTGACGCAACATTTACAGCCAGTGTGTCACTTAAGCACTGGCTGAATTATCAAATGGTCTAGTGGGCCAGATATTATTTACCGTAAGTTTTTAATGAGAATTTATAAACATAACTTGTTGAATAATATG
Organism: Timema shepardi; assembly: GCA_902151425.1. Classification (NCBI taxonomy): domain Eukaryota; kingdom Metazoa; phylum Arthropoda; class Insecta; order Phasmatodea; family Timematidae; genus Timema; species Timema shepardi. The sequence goes on along the minus strand of CABFVX010001259.1, from coordinate 84,451 downwards.
AAATATAAATTAATGAATAACTCAAATCAAATTTTAAATGTTTTAATAACGACTTTCACCTTTAGTGAAAAAACAATAAATCGGTATTTACACAATTAAAATAAAATTTAAATAGTATTTTCCATATTATTTTGAAAGAGGTCGTATTTTATTAGCCAAAATATTTATGTTCGCATTATAGCTGGTTGTCTACCACAGCTGTTAAAATATATTTACTTCAAAAAGATGTTAACACTTTGGGAAAAGTTTTATTTGTTTATTCCCTTCCTTCACCTCTGACAAGACATCTTGTGAATGTGGGGAATGCCAGGCCTCCACCGTGGTTCGGATTCCACGTTAAACTGCAGGTCCTCAATTTCATCTCACAATCACCCTACCATTACACATTAGCGTAAGTGCGTATAACCCAAACGGGTAGTAAGACGCGGTGCTAATAATAATAATAATAATAATAATAATTGTTTATTTGCCATCCTTGCCCTATAACGTATCAAGCTTGCCTTGCACTATTCCACTATGGTACAGCTTAAAGGATAAGACTCATAGTTTAATCCGTCAAGGTAGGAACACTACCTTTCAGGGTAGACGGAGTGTTCTGTAAATATTGTGCTGAAAAAAAAACCCTGTAATTTACAAAATATAAGATGATGATTTAGGGTAAGAAGGGGCCCCCTTAACGTCTTCTCAGGATCTTTGAATGATATGAATGGTTCTGCTTCAACATCAAACGACAGGCATCATCCATATATTTCAACATCATCACTTTCTAGAATCTAGATGACACTTTCACTTATCTCTGGTCCTACCCTAACTTCTTATCAGATCCTTGCATCGCACTAGGACAGGACGGCAAACTTGAAAGCCTCCCCTCCCCCCCCCACCCCCCACCCACCCCTCCAGCCTCCCCGCAAGTTCCGCCCGTCTACTCACGCGCTGAATAAACAAAACCTACTTTCACTGGACGCCCTTTCGCATGAATTTTAGATCGAGTACTCTAGTCGGATGGGAAATGTGATGGTTGGTGAGGGGAAGAGGGGCATGTTTGTCTAACAATGACCTAGCAAGGAGTGTCCAGTGGCCTTGAGACCATCTTGACGAAACATCTTTATAATACATTACCATTTCAGGTGCTTAGCACAGAGTATGGCATGTTTGCGTTTGGTGCTTAATTATAACTATTTGCTTCTGATAAAAAAAAGTGTGTATTTTATATGCGCTTGAAATTGACTATATACTTTATCAAAATGTGTTTTTAATTTTTGTTTATAAAATAACAGATATGATTGTAGAAATAACCACCCATAAGAAATCGTTAATAAGTGCCTTAAATTATTAGCACTAACGCTGAGAATCGAACACTATCCAGCACAAACGTAGCACAAACGTAAGTCGGATGACTAACATGACATTCATTTTCAATCTTGGCTGTGAGTGAATATTCTCAAATCTATAAACTATTTTCCTTATTATGACCAACCTTTCATAGAAATGTCAACTCCTGTTATCTCCATTCCAACTCTGGAATTTCCAAATCAGCTAGTCCCTGACTTTTGTTTACATTACTGTCCAGCCAAACCTTTGTGAAAGAAGGGCTATATCAAAAAAAAATAAACATACACAGTTACACCAGAAAGCACAAATATTTATTTGTTTTAGGTATGTCATAAAGATACCGTAAATGTAACAAATAGTTATTTTATATTTGTATAAAACCTAACATAAGTTGGTTAATACGTATTAAAACTGACTTTGCTAAAAATTTACAAAAAACTACCACCGTAAAAAAAACTAAGAAGAAAAAAAAATTAGAAATACAATGTTTAGTGAAAAAAATAGTTTAAAACGTTGTTACATGAAATTAATAGAGATTCTAGGAAGTTAAACTTAAAACTGTTATGTTGCCTGTCCCCCTCCACTCCTAGTAACATAATATTCATTGTTGAAGCATGGTTGAAGTAAACAATTATGTTCAGAATCAGAGAAAGACGCACAGTAAGCAACAGTTGAAAGTCGAACTCCACGAACCTGACGGTGAAGTTTGATTGACAAGGTGTGTCTGTGCATATAGACTATTAATTTAAATTTTACTTGAGTTTATTCTTGGCGGTTGAATCATGACTATAAGTAATAAATAACTTGCGAAGAGCTATATATATATGACTAATGTTTATGGTTGAATAGGCCGTGGATTCCAGTCTATATTTTAAAATAAGAAATGGTGCAATCTGGCCTGAAAAGACAGGCACCTTAAATGAACTATTTTTCAAAAGGTATAAAAACGATAACATAGATACAGTAGCCCCGCGGCTTCTTTGGTGCTGACTGACGGCTTTGAAAAGCTACCAGACCAAATTATGTATCCCTACGCCAAACCATATGATCTGCAAAAACATGTGTTTAACAGCTGCCACTTTTGACAGTCAAAATGTAGGTATATACCTAAATGATGACTGTCAGAAGTCAACTGTGAGCTGTCAGTCATTCGATCAACCCACTAATATAAATTCAACAAATGACTCATTGTTGCTAACGGAATTAATTCCGACTGTATCCACAAAAACCACCAGATCGGAAGAAATTCTCAAGAAACCTGAAAGTAGTGATGTGATATAGGACGGATTTTGTGTGAGGCTAATTTGACTGAATTAATGAAATTATTATTATTGTTAGCACCGCCTCTTACTACCCGTTCGGTCTATACGCTCTTACGCTGTGTAATGGTATTGTTCGTTCACGGTAGGAGTTTACCTGGAAAAGGACTTTTTTCCCTACCAGAAATCTATTATATAGTAGGATATTGGTAAGAAAAAAGACCTTTCAGAGGTAAACTCCTCCCGTGAATGAAGTATAGGGTGATTGTGAGATGAAATGGAGGACCTACAGTTTAACGTGGAATCCGAACCACGGTGGAGGCCTGGCATTCCCCACATTCACAAGATGTCTTGTCAGAAGGGAAGGAAGGGTTTGGTAATCAGATAAATCTGTGCCGGGACCGAGGATTGAACCCCGGCCGCAGCATAGAAGTCTGACACCTTACCCCTAGACCGCCAGGTCACCCTACAATTAATGAAATAACAGCTTCTGACGTCACCATGGGTCTCTCCAGCATGTTGTAAGTTTCCCATAAATTGTAAACAAAATCTTGGTTTTCAGATTTCTTGGGTTAAAAGATTTCCCCGGTTAGTTTATTAGCAACTTCTGGAAGGTGCGTTGTGTCTTACGTGTGTTTTATTTGCTGCCGAGCAGTGGAAAAGTGATCATCAACAGTCGAGAGCATTAGTAAACCGATCTCTTATAGACTGGAAGAAAGCTCTTGATAGCATTGTCGCGCATGCTAACACAACCTATCACCAGAAGTGCATGTGGATAAAGAGTTTAGTCAACTCTTTAATTCAGCGTGCCTCTTGATGGGAGACATCAGAAATGAAGATACTACGAATAATATCGAAACAGTTACAAAGAGAAAACACTCCATCTGTCACACCATTGGAATATTTCAAAAGGAACTTATTTCATCCATTTATTGATCATGTATGTACACAGCTAAAAGACATATTTCAAAATCACAAGTCTGTAATTTCATCAATGCAAAAATTCATTCCAAACCATTGTGTTGACTCAAACCAACAACAAATAAACGAGTGTGTTGAGTTTAACAGTTCTCTGTTGCCTGAACCTGCTATGTTCAACACAGAAATCAGTATCTGGAAGTCGGGGTGGGCTAAAAAGGAGTCAACTTCAAGGCCATCGTGTGAGCTTGGTAGTCTAAACGAGTGCATGTGGAGTTATTTCAAAACATCAAAAAGCTACTACTGATATTTGCAACTCTTCCGGTTTCAAATCCAACGCCAGAGAAAATTTATCAACTCTCCGAAGACTAAAGATTTATCTGCGGAATTAAACTGGAGAAAGCAGATTAACTGAACTAGCTTTAATTGTAATATATCGCAGTATTCATGTTGACCCTGGTCCCTGACGCATTACATTACATTACACATTACATTTAGTAATGCTCACCTGCAGGCTCCTATCATGCAGACCCCCCCCCCCCCCCCCCCC
>CABFVX010001259.1:34655-80326 GCA_902151425.1 Timema shepardi | reverse complement strand
CCCCCCCCCCCCCCCCGAAATTAATTCCTGGGTATGGTAGTGTCCTATAGGGTGTACTGAGGGTTCTGCTCACTCTTTCTCCACGCAAATGTGGGTGCATTTCTTCTGAATATTTGTTGTTATTGTTTGTTGGGTACACTAGGCATGAATAAAATTGGCCCCATGATTAAAAGTAAAAGCTTAACTATTTTATAATATAATAATTTCCCTAAAAACATTATACATGTGAAAGGGTTTGACAAGTAGTCCTACGCTCGCAAAATACCACCCCAAACAACACTAACTAAAAATTCGTGATTCATAGAAAATCTTACTGAATGGTCTAACGCGCTACTCTCCCAGTAGACTAGACTGCCGATGGCGGGGAGATCAAGGTTCGAATCTCAGTCGGGTTTACTGAAAGTGGTTTTTACAACAAATCGTTATTCCCTTTCCCTTCACGCAAATATGGGTACACTTAAATTAAATATAACCTTAATAATCTCTAATACCATTAGCTTAATTAGTGTATATGCATATAACCCGAATGGATAGTAGGGCAGGGTGCTAAAAATATATCTATTTTCACCTTTTGTCCCTTTCCAACCTTTATGTCATTTTTAACCCTTTCACCTCATTTACCCACATTGCCGCTTTTACCTTTGTTACCCTTTATGTGCTTTTGGTGCTTTTTACATCGTTGTAACCTTTTAAACATTTTTACCATTTTCATCCTTTTAACCCCTTTTAAACTTTCTAGCGTTTTTATTTTTATTGAGTTTTCCTTTTTTTTTCCTTTTTTACCTTTTTACCATTTTTGCCCTTTTTTCTAACATCATCCTTACAGCGAGACATACATGCTCTTTTATTCTTAAGATTCTACTGTTCATATTTTTCACACATTCGTCTACTACATTTAGACACGTCTTACCTAGCCTCGTTAAATTATTATTACTACAAATAAAATGTATTAAAGGCTAAGGGCCTCAAGCAACAATCCTATCAGCCAGCCTACGAAACGTGAGAGAATTCGTGTTTGAATCCTTTTGTGTCACATTTTGGATGATTTGTCTGAATATATAATACATAATGAATTTCAAAGTGAAGAAGAAAAGGTCCTTTTGACTATGCCTACAATTGAAAGAAAACATTACATACAATTAGAACTATTGTAAAACATCTAAATGATTGATTAAACTCTTAAAACTCAGTTAGGCCTATAACACAAGTAAAAGCAACGACCAATTCAAACACAAACTTATATTCTATTTATTTCAATGATTTATGAGATAATATTTTTCTAGATTTTAAATGAAATTACAAGATGTGTATTAATCACAACTTGTGAATGTGTGGAATGCCAGGCATCCACCGTGGTTCGGATTCCACGTTAAACTTGTAGGTCCTTCATTTCATCTCACAATCACCCTACCATTACACATTAGCGTAAGTGCGTATAGTCCGAACGGGTAGTAAGACGCGGGGCTAATAATAATAATAATAATAAATGAAATTAATAATATGTGACGCGGCATGGGAAAAGGGACCTTATCTTCACGCAGGTCCATATTGAGTTGTTGGTATGACTGGAAAGCGCACAAATGGCTGAATAATAATATTATGTAAAATATGTAAACTTATTCCAAGAATTAAAAAAGTTATTGGACCTAAAAAAAAATGTGTTTTGAGAAAACAAGGGTTAATGTTGTGCATTATTTAAATACAAGTACCAAAATGCTCTCTCTGGTATCTAAGATGTAACATATTTAACTAGAACCTAATTTTAGTTGTTCTAAGCGAGTGTTTGTTGCAATAATCTAACCCAGATCACTATAATCCCCTGTCCTGAAATATTATTTGCTCGGTGAAGATAAGTTCCCTTCCCCTCTACCACTTCTAATATTTTTTATACAAAACATTCATACAAAGCTGCTATTTATTATGCGTCAAATGTTCAAACTCATATTGCGACAAACTTTCAAATACAAAACTTCCAAGCATGATCAACATTTACATGTTGTGTAGTGAGGAGTGCCATAGGGATGGGCTACGATTACATTAATTACCCTAATGAAGTAGGGGTAAGGAAAGTAGGATTTTAGATTCGATGTACCTGAGTTTGCGTGAAAAGAGAGTGGGTAACCATTGAGGAAAGAGAACCCTCATTAGGCTACATCTGGCTGGGATTAGGACGCCGACCTCCCCGTGGTTGGCAATCCAGTACCACACGAGAGAAATTGTGTGTAAACGGGTAAAAACAGCTTCTCTGACCATTGAACTGGGCTAAGATTTAGAACCTTAAGAGGAGAGGCACTAAACTCCCACCTTAAATTATTTTCGTTCTTTTGAATTAACTGATTTTAACTTTTCCTCCCAGAGTTACCTGTACACTAGACATATAAGTTAGTACTATCTTGAAATATATGTTGTTGGCTATCAAAACTATAAATTAAATTATAAAATACCTACTAAAACTAGCCAAATGTGTGTTCACTAGGGGTCATGCCTTAGGCCTGCCCCCAACAGGTTATTCCTGATTCTCGCGAATTCTGTTCCGTGTTATTTTGATCTATTTTAATACATTTCATAACGGGAGGTAACAGGATTTTTTCACATGACTCCGGTATTCAAGCTATCAGCTTTTATGGAGAAAAACGCACCGAAGAACATATAATTCAGGAATTGTAGATCAATGTCAACATTTTGCTACAAGATTCTTATTTCATCCCAACTTTGCTCTATTATTTAGTTTTATTCTAGCCAAATTATTTGATTAGGTTTTAAGCCTGTATTGCGCTAGGGTAAGAAAATAGTTAAATCAATAGATTATTTTGTTTATTTTAAATAGAGCATTAACTTTAAAATAATTCTTTATATACTGAATTTTTTGTGTATATTTTAGGCTCTTCCTTTATAAGAACATCTTGAAAATTATTTTTTACTGCCAACACTTTAATAGCTGCAGATCAGTGCACTCTTGAGAAGGCTACACATTGTCTGAACACATGTCTGAACACATGTCTGAACACATGTTTGAACACATGTCTGAACATAAGAGTAGGAAGACAGACACTTACCCTGTCGAGTGTCTGGGACTTATTAATGGTCATGGGAAATGACAGTTGGACTGAGAACTGTCGTTAGTGAAGAACAAAGGGTAAGTCTGAGTATGTAGCTACGAGATTGATCCAAGGTATACAAATTGGGTTACCTTGTGAGGAATCTGTGAGGATGGTTGCCGAAATTACATTTTCTCTCAAATTATCTATTGCTAAGTGAGCTCAGTTTCACAACCCTCTTTTGTTATTCATATTTTGTTAAAACATTATTACTATAGCTGTTTTCAAATTCAGTTTATGTGGAGGCATACCTGGGAGAGTAGGACCGTTGAGGAATTCAACTGGATATAATTATACCTTTCCTTTTCGTCATAGCAATCGATAGAGTACATGCTAGAGTACCAAACAACTTCTCCTTCCAGTATTTTTAGACACTCCTCATTGACAGACATGGCATCATCGTTCCTTGGACAGAGTAGGCCTATCGACAATGTTGCAAACCAAATGGCACTTCAGTTATGTAAACTTCTAGGCTATCATTATTGAGGAGTTGTCAGTCTCCCAGATTCAGAAGCCCTGAACTATAGTGCAGCTATTGTGCACGTAAAATGATAGCCTCATAGGCACAAACTATGAACTATAAAGGTATATTTTACAATTGTTTATTTGGAAACATGGTCACTTTCCCAAATTATTAGATTTGCTTCTCTGATTGAAGCTGCGTATTTGTACTTTTGGTCCACCATTTTTGATCTACCGTCTTGAATTATTCAAGTTTAGAATATTTAAAAAAATAATGTTCATACCAATTTTCAGCTCTCGAGAGTATCGGGAGGAGGAAGAAAGAGTCCTGTAAGGACACGTAAACACTATTTGGATTTCGTTGTAGATTATCCAAAACAGAGAGACATGTATAAGTTAACAAAAGTTCCAAAATATATTAGAAAATTATTTTATTAAAAGGATGTCACAGTGTTTTAAATAACACAATTTGTGAAGAACGTTTATTATGTTAGGCGTGAAGGACATTTAAAAATTATTTAACTTATTTTGACATGGTTAATGAGTTTAAATTTTTAGGAACAATTTAGGCCTAAACTAGCACTAATGATATGAGATTAAAATTTAGGAAAAGAATACTGTCGGAAAATGTATGTTATTACTCGGTCAGTAAGTTGTTGATATCTCGCCTGCTGTCAAGGAATGTAAAACTCAGAATAAGAAAAAAAATGATTTTACAGGTTCTTCTTTTTGGGTGTGAAACTTTGTAGCTTAACTTACATTAGAAAAATAAATTTAGGGTGTTACGAAACAAGGGGCTTAGGAAGATATTTGGTCCAAAAGAAGATTAGGATACTGGGAGTAAAGTAGGTTACATAACGAGGAGTTACATACCCTGTAATCATCATAAGACATTGTTAGGATAATAAAGTCTCATATATTAGGTGGGCAGGACGTGCAGCGCAATTGGGAGTATCTAGAACCACGCTCATGGTACTTGCTAGCAAATACAATGGGAAGAAACCATTGGTAAGACCTAGACGCAGATGGGACCTAGAATAGATGTAATGAGGTGGGCTGGATAGGAATAGCAATGAATATTCTATTGTCTAGTGCCATAGAGTAAGTATAAGTAAGTTAATAAGTAATTTAACCACTTTCATCGATGCCGGTTTGAGTTTTCAGTTTCACACTTGCAAGGAAGTGCATTATTAAATCATTATAAAATAAAATGTAAAGGCTATCCTAAGCCATTATAATATTAATTAAGTGTTTATATTTAATACATTTAACACGTAGGCTACTAACGGATTAATTTGTGAAGTTGGGATGATAATGGTATTTTTTTAGAGAAGAGCGAGGACTAGAGATATGTTGTTAGTAAAGGAATAGTTTGAATGGAACGATTATTTCAAAAGAACTAGTCGAACTAGTTCATCTTCTCAAAGCTATCTAGTTCAAAGAAAACTACAAAGCTATGCTAGAGTGAATCTCCAGCCGATCTAGGTCACAGAAACAAGTGACAAAGCAAAGGTTCTCAGTGAGTTGTTATTATGGCAGGTCTATAATGGATTGAAGGGAGGTTCATAGGTTGGCATTTACCTTACTCAGAAAGACTTCCTAAGGTCCAATCTAGATAGATAACAATCTTTTTGAGAGTTGAAAGACTTTTTTAAACAGTTTTAATATATAAATACGTTAAGTCACGTTATCTGCACTTGTCATTATTGATGGATTAATTATCAATACCTGTGAATAAGAGCATAGTCTTTTCTCAGTACCACGTCTTACTGCCTGTTCAGGTTATACGCATATGTACTAATTATACTAAAGAGTTGAGGTTGAGGAAGTTTGACTTTAGAGGAAGTGTATCCAAATTTGCGTGGAGATAGAGAAAGCGTAGACAACCATTATCAGTACACCCAACCGGGATTCGAGCCCTGATCTTCCTGTCATCGCAGTCTACTATAACCCAAGGGTGACGCCTTAGACCATTCGGCCACCGAAGTTGGTGCTCCTACTCTTAATAAAGAGAAGGGTTATTGATGTTACAAGTAAATATTGTTTGTGTTTTCCAGAAATTTCTTCCTATGAGAATCATATTGTGGATTAGCTCAAATTAATAAGCATCATTGTCCCAAAAACTATAATTATATAATAACATAATGGCATGAGTGTAAGCCATCTACTGGTGAACGACTGAACTGCAATATATACGTCAGTAGCGAACGATTGAACTACAAGCTGTAGTCGACAAATGACTGAACTACAAGCTGTATTATTTACCAATGGCTAAACTATCTATTTAGATAAAAGAACTGCTCATTCCAGTGAAAGTAATCACGTTAACTATTTCTAACATTAAAATGTTTTGCCACTCACGCATTATTAAATATGTTATATTCTACGTTTAAAAAGGATTGCGTTAAACCCGCATTACAGTTGGGCCACGTACACATTTTACATAAATAGTACAGTTGGGCCACGTACACATTTAACATAAATAGTACAGTTGGGCCACGTACACATTTTACATAAATAGTACAGTTGGGCCACGTATACCTGTTATGAGACAAGGTTGTCCATAGACGTATAAATACAAACTATAGACATCTCTTCGTATAGTGTTCCAGTGATTGAATAATGGAAGGTTTGTTCATGTGGAGTGAAAGGGGCGAAAAATCGCTTGTCCTAGAAATTAAAAAATAAATCAATGGCTCATGCTGCTACCGATGGTAAAGTTCGCTGGAAATGTGCAAACAAAAAGTGTTCAGCAAAAGATGGTGATATACATCAAAATCACTAAGTGGTGAAAATTATAAATAGACAAGTTATAAGCAATGGTGTATAGCGAAGAGCTAAGGAAGATTTGTGTTGCAAAACGTCATGCAGAAGATATTACAACGCATGATATTGTCTTCTTACGAAATAACATTTACGTGGTCAGGCACGAAACTGTTCCGAAACTGTCGAATCAAGAGGTATTAAGAGCATGCATCATATCGGTAGCAAAAAGGGAAAAGATAGACCTATAATGACGTGTTCAGTGCATTCGTTTACAACGATTACTAGAAATTTTCCGCTGTGACGATGGGAGACAAAGCGACAAAGTTTCTTGTTAATAATTACTGTATGCTTCTATTATGACAGAAAGAAGATTTGTGCACAATGCTTATCTGTGAACCCAAAAATGGCCTTCTCAATACAATTTATATCCAAATATAATTCAATATTCCAACAATATTAAGTACCAGGAACCTCTATTAACGCTTTATCTTCTTTAATGTTTAATCAGAAATGCTCCACGTGCAGTGGTGATCGTGTAAATTGACTATTTCTAGTCAACTGTATCATAGAGTTTATGTGATATGATGCACGCTCTTAAAGGCTATTGAAGATGAATGAGGTTTTGTGGTAGAAGTTAAGTTCAATAAGGTTTCTCATTAAATAAAGTTGAGGTGGTAGCTAAAACATCACGAGATAATGATAAACCTTAACGTTTAATAAGAGCCCCAACATAAAAAAAGTGGATTTTTTTATTCTGTCTGTCCTCATGTTTGTCTTTACAAGGACTTTTTTTTACTGCTATCTTAGCCCTAAAATTAAGGGTAATTACTTTCTACTTACTTGATTACCATAGTCTGTAAGTATATGTTTATATACGTCTATGCACAACCTTGCATCACAACAGGTATACGTGGCCCAACTGTAATGTTATTAAGTTTAATAGATCTATATCTGTTATAATTCTCCTGGTCAATGAATGTGGCCCAATTCACTTGTGAGATTATGGAATAATTGGTCTCGTGGCCCAATTGTAGTGCTCCGGGAAAAAGAGTGCAGTCCATAAGCATGGGATAGTGCTAATTACCACTCAGGGAAGGAATTGATGAGTATGAGGGAGAAAAGTCACTACGCATGGTAATGTACTTTAGATATGCATCCACTATGTCTCGACTTGTTAACACTACCAATGAAAATACTTTAAAGCAATTCTTGATCTACCATCACGGAAATATCACAGCAATATTATAATAAATAATACAACGCTATGAGCGGGGTTTGAGCATTGCTAACTCTTCCATTTTATTATCCTTATCGACCTTCTTAAAGGTAAAAACACCTTAGTCAGAACTAAAAACAATATTTATTATCTTTATTAACAGCAAAGGTCATTCTAATTCATGCTAAGGTGTATTAAGAATAAAAATTACGGAAATATATTTTTATCTTTTGACTTTGATCTTTAATATTTTATTATTTGGTTAGTTGTAGTATTGTTTTGTAATATATATACTTTCATATGATGTTATTGGCTTCAAAAAATATTAAGTAAATGCATCACTGTATCTTAAATATTACGTCTCCAAGGGCTTTCGAATGAAACCTTAAAATTAGAACATGTCATTTATTGCGCTGATGACTTGATGATACACATTACACAATGCTATCACTAATTTTACTTCTTAATACACTTCAAGCAACCAAAGAATATAATAGACCATCCTCTACTCTACAACTAATTACATAGCTAAGGGAATTGCAGGTCTTATGGAGTAAAGATTCATCTTCGCTCTCTCTTTGTTACCTGTGGCCAAACCTTCTAGCTTTCGTTTGTTGGGAAGTGAGGGGGGAGGGTTTACTTGGAAATCCCTCATTGTAAACAATGCGGCATGGGGAGGTTGGGGTGGTTCAATTGACAGGCAAAAACATTTACTCTCGGTGTACAGCCTTTTCTAGAAATATTAACTATTTCCACAATCGTATTTTTTTCAAGATATAAGTTTATTAACTTTTTCTATTCCCTCCGTAATTATACTTAAAACTATTTTATCTATAAAGCTCTTTTCCTCATAATTAATATACAAACAAATATATTACAACATTCATTTTATACTAAATGCTATAAATTACATTCCTACTTGTTCTCAATCAGAAAATTAGGAAGGTCACTATCAATATCAATCAAAAATTTAATTTTCTCTTGGGTAGGTAATTCATTGTTACGGTAAATTTAATGTACCTTTCTGCGAATTGCTGCTTGATTTAAAGTGTCATATTTATCCAAACGCTTCATTTGAGTGCAGTTATTTCCTATTTTGATCGATGTCAAAACTTTCCCTTAGTTTTGAAATCCTGTAGCTTGTGCAGTCTGCATTACCGCTTGATTTACTGAACAAGTTCCGTCTTAATGAAAATAGGTGTAGACTCTTAACACCAATGTCCTTTCTCTTCTACTTAATATATTCCTCTTGGAATGTAATTGTTTGTAACAAGCCGGAAATTCCATAATATGTGTTACGGTATATTTTAGCTGTTGACAATACACTATTATTCAAATAAATATATTAATATGCACATAAACCTATAATTCCACAACCTTAGGGTAGGAAAACAAAGCAAACAACCAACACATACACACAAAATCTTAACGTGACCAATAACAAATATGTTTCTACACAGAGTACTAATAAAATATGAGTGTTTATTTGGTTAATGTTTTTGAGCTAGCTATTAGGAACACGAGACTCAGACTACTGTAACTTTATGACTGTGCTGGAGGAAGAAGCACCAACTACTGGCAACAGCGACAACCCAGCATTGCCAAATTTTATATACATTGGAAGGAAGACTGATCACGGAAAACAAAAGAATGACAACGCTGTTGCTCAATAGTAAGCATGCAGTTCCCTCAGCAATGAAATTAGGTGTAGTAATAAAGTACACTAGGTTTATTTGTAAGTGCGGCAATAACCTTACGAGTTCCTAATATCATAGAGTAAGTAGTGTTAATTTGGAAAGCCCAACATAACAAACTAGAATTCAAGCCTCAGCCATTCCATCAAATGGCTTGTTGTGCAATGCGGCCCCTTAGACCCCATGTGGTTGGTTAATTTTGGTCACAGATTGATATTGTTTGCTAGATATACCTTTCTTAACAGTACCTGAGACAAACTAATAGTAGATGACTGTGAACTTTAACTCTACATCCCCTACTGTATGCAGCCTGTAGCCTGGGTCAGTTTTTTATTCAAGCCATATATTTTCCATTGCCGGCTTGTTAGGCCTTTCGTAGCTTCATATGCCTTGTAATCTAACTTAAGACTAGGACAGACACAACATCTAGTCCCCAGCCGTTAGTTCATCACTGGGAAAGGGTAACCCCACATTTCACCAATTATAAATTTTCGGCTATGCCGGGAGTCAAACCCGGGACCCTTAACTAAGTAGAGAGATACCCTATCGACTGAGCTAAGGTGTTGGATTGACTGTGAACTATATTCTTGCTCATTTATTTGACGTTTTTAACTTTTATGTTATCATAGTGCATCACTATCGGTACAAGATATAAGCATATGTACCGACTATACTTATGTCTTAGATGTGAGTAAGGTTAAATTTAGAGAAAATGTACCCAAATTTGCATGCAGGTAGAGTGGGAAGCGATTTATAAAAAACTCAAAAGCACCCAACTTATTATTTAGCACCGCGTCTTACTACCCGTTCTGGTTATACGCTTTAAGTTCTAATTACGCTAATGGATTAGGAATTGAGAAGGTTGAATTAAAGGAAGTGAGCCCGCATTTGCGTGGAGGGAGAGTGGAAAACCATTTAGAAAAAACCTCCCCCAGTTCACCCGACTGAGATTCGAACCTCGATCCCCCCGTCCTCAGCAGTCGAGCTCAACACGACTAGCGCGTTAGCCAACTACGCCACAGAGGCGGGTGCACCCAACTTAGATTCGAACCTTGATATCCCCTTGATTGGCAGTCAATTCTATTGCTAGTGTCGCCTCACCGCATTCGGCCATCAAAGTGGATCTAACAATGTTTCTAACAGTGCTGCCAGGTTTATCAACGCCTGGGATAGATTATAGGTCGACCATGATCTACTTGTTCACTAGGCTACCTATCCGACGATTCAAACTTGTGTACCTGGTTTATTAAAAAAAAGCTTGAGACAGTCTAGATCTAATCGACGCTAAGCTAAATTTACTGTCGTAGTTTGATAATTGTTTAGTAAAAATTATTCTTCGGATACAGTATGTATTGTGTAGTTAGATACGTTTAGTAAAGGGATGATTTTCTTAGAGCTAATCAACCCAACTCTTATCAAAGTGCCTTAAGTGCCTTTCTAAAAATAATTAAAGTAAAAAACTTAATAACGCAAAAATATAGTCGGTTAGGCATAGTTAATTTAAATTGAGCTACAAGCAATCCTATATTAATAGTACACACATAGCTTCAAATAATGTTGCTATAAGCTTGCCTTGGTCGCGTAGTTAGCTAACGTGTTAGTTTCGTGTTGAGCCAGACTGCCGAGGACGGGGAGATCGAGGTTCGAATCTCGGTCGGGTGAACTGGGGTGGTTTTCCCTAAGTGGTTTTCCACTTTCCCTCCACGCAAATGCGGGTTTACTAAATTCAATTTTCCCAATTCCTAATCCATTGGTGTAATTAGTACTTAGGCGTATAACCCGAACGGGTAGTAGGACGTGGTGCTTGAAAAAAAGTTGCTATAAATCAAGAGTCTCTAAGATGAGAGATGTGTGTTATGGATTTTTTTAAGCACCACGTCTTACTACCCATTCGGGTTATACGCGTAAGTACTAATTACACTAATAGGTAAAGGATTAGGAAGGTTCAATTTAGAGTAAATTCACCCGCATTTTGGTGGAGGGAGAGTGGAAAGCCATTGAGGAAAAAAAACCTCAGTCCACCCGGTAGGGCCCGTCTTCTTCGTCAGTCTAGGCCACACAAGAGTAGCGCGTTAGATCGCGTGGCCACCGAAGTGGGTAAGAGCTATAGATTTATCAAACATGAGTGTCTACAAGAAATACTACACTGCTATTCCCTACTAAGTCTTATTTTGTTCATTTATCCTAAATATTGGAAATTTCGGATAAAATATCTTATTCATTCAAACATATTATTGGTTCAACGCCCATGAAGTTTTTCTAGATTAGGCGAAAAAAACTATTAAGTAAAATATTACGTCACGTATTTGCTGTGATACTTACTATATTATTAAATGATAAAATGCCCTTTGTATCCCCCCAAAAATTGTACTTCTCTGCGATTCCTTGGAAAAAGATGGTATTGTGATCATCAAACCAATCGACCTCGAAATTTTGATAAATGTCCACATTTCAAAACCCATTGAAGCCTAAAAAGGGGTTTTGCAATGCTGTCTGTCTGTTAATTGGACTAAAGCTGAGACAGTTTTACCGAAGGTGACCTGGCAGTCTAGGGGTAAGGTGTCTGACTTCTGTGCTGAGGGTCCGGGGTTTAATCCCCGGTCCCTGCACAGATTTATCTGATTGACAAACCCTATCTTCGCCTCTGACAAGACGTGTATTAATCACAACTTGTGAATGTGTGGGATGCCACCGTGGTTCGGATCCCACGTTAAACTGTAGGTCCTCCATTTCATCTCACAATCACCCTACCATTACACGTTAGCGTAAGTGCGTATAACCCGAACGGGCAGTATGATGCGGTGCTAATAATAATAATAATAATAATAATAATAATTTTACCAATCATGCTAAAACTTGATATCTAGGGTTTTCATAAGGTTCCCCAGAGGAATTTTTGGAGTTAGATATCCAACCCTAAAATTAAGATTAGTTTACTTAAGCGCTAAAAAATAGAAAAAAATCTCAAAATAGTCTAACGATTTTGCTTGAAATTCGTATCCATGCACTTTCACTATTAAAATGGAATATCTAATTTTTTCATGAAAATGAGTTTGAGGGTAATTTATATAGGTGAGAATTTACAATTTTGATCATATCTCCGCCACTCTTTGAGATAGGAAATAACTTACCCCAACAAAGTTGTATCTTTATTAAAGATATACAACTTTTATTTGAAAGAATATTTTACAAAATCAATATTTTCTCAGTTATAGGCACACATATTTTTTATAAACATAGATTTGGAAAGTGGAGTGTAGAAAGTAAACAGAACAAATAATATGTGTATGTAACAGTGTATAATATTTCTTGTATGCTCTTTGGTGAATTTTGATGCAATTGTTTTATTTCATGTTTCTATAACAATGTCTAGTATTTTGTTTCACTTTTCTTACGAGTTAAAAGTATAATTAGTATAATTTAGATGGTTGTGCCTCACTGTTCAGTCGGCCCTTGTATCTTTCCTCCGCACTTGCACAGGCCGCTCAAACCACCCTCCCTACTGCCTAGACCACCCCACAGTCCATGTTCTCTGAGCATCAGAGCATGCCATTTGACTGTGACTGTGAGAACTCCTCTTCCTATTGGCTCGCTTGGCGGCCACTACCACTCACGTTTTCCCGCACAATTGGGAAGCTTCCTTTTTTCTCATTGGACAAGTTTGGGCAGCAGTGGAGGGTATATAACACGGTGAGTTCTGGAGCCGATTTAGTGGTGACCCACCATGGCGAACCACCGATACAAAAGAGCAATTTTGTCTCGACTCCCTCTCCTTTCACCGTTCCTACCTCCCACCGCGACTCACGTTGCCGGGACTCTATCCTACCTCCTGCCGCGACTCCCCTTTGCTGGGACTCTATCCTACCTCCCACCGCGACTCACGTTGCCGGGACTCCGTCCTACCGCCCACCGCGACATCCGGGACTCCCTCCTTATACCCCTCAAATCTTCCCATCTGCTTGACCTCGTCACCGGCAATTCTACGAGATTGTGTATACACCCGCCGCTCCGGCAAAGCCCACCGACGGAAGACCCTGTAGAAAACGTCACCAGGATACTTCACTTGGAATAGATGCAGCCAGCACCACCCGAAGCCGCAGTTGGGGATGACAAGATGAAGTAGAACCACACAGGTGCACTGTACCGCTTATTGTAAATTATAACAAAAATTCGATGTATTAGTGTTCTCGTGTTGCACTTCTCTGTGTCTATATAATTTGTAAATAATTCTGGCACTAACTGAACTTTTAGAGTGTGTTTAAGGCTATAAAGAAAAGGGTCACTCATACAAAAAGAGTTATGGAACTTAACTTATGTACTACCTCCTCCAATGCCAACGATCACGCGTCAAATCTGATGCTCAACTCAAGTGAAGCGGACATGCAACGCAACGCATATCGCTCAACCATGCGGGTCACAACATACTGGGTGTGAAAAGTTCAAATACAATACATGGCTATCACTTAGAATGAAGTTAGAAGCAATTCTGTCTGCTAAACTAAGTGTTCCAGTCTCCCCTTTTCACAGTGACGAGCTAACAGATGTTACGCCTGTTCTAAAATTACGTTAATTTATAAGTCTAGCCTCAATTCACTAACGAAACTAAAGATAATATGTTGAGCTAACAACCATTCATTTTTAAATTATAATTTATTTATTTAGCATGTTTTCAAAAGTTAAAATTAATTGTTTGCATGGTGCTCTAGTTTTTACATTATATGAAGTGAATCCTCATTATAATATAGTTTATTTAAGTTAAGTGAACTTTACGTCGATCATGCCCCTGACATCAACCATTGCAGTGCTACCCACATCCGTGGTTGAAGGTTTTAAGACAATAGATTACATTTCTATTGATAGGGTGATCAGGGCTCGAACCCCAGATTAGTTAATGGGGTTGTTTTTTTATTTTTTTACCAAATAGTTTCTGACTCTCCCGCTAAGTAAATGTTAGTACATTTCCTTTAAATTCCACCTTCTTCCATTTTAACCTATCAGTGTAAATATGTGGATAGCCCGAACGGGTAGTAATACATTGTGCAACAATAATTTAAAACAATCTACGTAGGGCTTGCTTGGTGCTCCCCTAGGGATTACACAAAAATATGGAACCAATTTTAATCAAGTTCCCAATTAATGCACCATAACATTTTCTTAGCATTAAATATTGTTAATTGAATGTCTAAACAGTAAGTGTTTAGTCATAAAACAGTTTTTTATATTTTAAGTACCCCTCGTTTACGCGGAAAGGCAGCGAGCTAACCTTACATGTTTACTCTATGGTGCATCCTAAGAGATATGGACATAGTGTACTGCTACCTTTTAGTATAAACGGAGTGAACACCCTCTACTATTTTTTTTAGCACCGCGTCTTAATACCTGTTCAGGTTATGGGCACATATGATAATTACTCTAATCAAGTAGGGATAAGGATGGAAGCGTTTTACAGGTAATATACCCGTATTTGCATAGAAGGATAGTGGAGAAACTATTTAGGGAAAACCACCCCCAGTAGACCGGGATTCGAACCCTGATCTCCCCGTCATCAACAGGCTTATCTAGTACGAGAGTGACGCCTTAGACTGTTCGGCCACTGAAGCGGGTCATCCTCTACTAAAGCCTCGTCTACATAGTCTGCATCCGTGTAGTCCTCGGTAATTTTTATCACATCAACACAATCCATATCCTCAATCACGTGACCATGCCAAGGAATGGAAAAGTCTGAGACTTGGTCCAATAAAACTCTTCAAAAGAAAATCTCCTAAAGTCAAGAGCAAGTAGACTATATCTAGATTAATCAATTAATTAGTACAACATAAATTAAAACCCAGGCTTTTTATTAGAAAACGTCCAGGATCTTTTGGAAGTGAGGTTCAAGTGCAATCACAATAAATACACCTGTATATAAAACTTGAGTTTAACTATCAAACTTATATTTTAGTTTGTATAAATTGTAATAATATATGGTAAATTGAAAAATCACACCTGGCCACGGGAATCGAACCTGGGACCTTTGGCTTAGTACATCAATGCTCTGGCCAATAAGCTATCTAGGAGTCATCCCGTGCCTAGGGTAATTCTTCACTCATATTTCAAGGCAGATTCTGTGGTGGACGTGCGGAAATCGTCAGTTTGATATGTATAATCAATTAATATAACGAGCTATTAGATAACGCAGCCACCTGCAACTCGGTGGTTGGCTTTTTGTTGCCAATAGAAGCCTACAATGACAACTGTACGAATGTTCATGTCATTCCCCATTTGGGTTATACGCCTATGTACAGTACTAATTAGGCAAATGGGTTATGAACGAGAAAGGTTGAATTTAGAGAAAATGTACACTCTTTTGCGTGGAGAGAGAATGATAAACCACCAAGGAAAAACCCTCCTCAGTAGACCTACATCGAACTGGGAACGAAACAGGATCTCCCTGCCTTCAGCAGTCTAGACTATTGCAAGAGTAGTGCCTTAGACCATGCGCCCACCGAAGCTCTTTTTAGTATAATGATCGACTAGCTGATGTACCCGTTTGATTTGATAATTTGGCTTACACAAGGTATACGTGAGTAAAAGAGGCAGCTGCCATCTCTTGAGATTTCCCACTACTTTCTTCCCTACTCTTTCTCCTTAAGGGATCAGCTTTGAAAACTCCTAAAAACCGTCTCACCCATTTCTAGAGAGGAACAATAATTTTAAATTTCAAGGCTCTATGTATGTTGGCTCAAAAGATACATTAGTGAATTTTGAAAACATTCAAACCCCTTTTTTCACCCCTAAGAGGTCGAATTTAATTTACTAATTTGGCCTTGGCGTATTTTTTCTAAATATCCAGTGACTTAGTGGGTGAGTGAGTGACTTAGTGAGTGAGTGGGTGAGTTAGTTAGTGAGTGAGTGAGAGAGTGGCTTAGTGAGTGAGTGGGTGAGTTAGTGAGTGGCTTAGTGAGTGAGTGAGTGAGAGAGTGGCTTAGTGAGTGAGTGGGTGAGTTAGTGAGTGAGTGAGAG
This sequence comes from Timema shepardi, assembly GCA_902151425.1. Classification (NCBI taxonomy): domain Eukaryota; kingdom Metazoa; phylum Arthropoda; class Insecta; order Phasmatodea; family Timematidae; genus Timema; species Timema shepardi. The sequence continues at coordinate 64,088 of CABFVX010001259.1, read as the reverse complement.
AGTGGCTTAATGAGTGAGTTAGTGACTTAATGAGTGATGAATTTATCTAACACACACACACACACACACACACACATATATATATATATATATATATATATATATATATATAGAGAGATTATGTTAAAAAAGAATTAATGATAGGATGTATTATATTACTCTGCATGTTCTCTCTTCCGTTTACAATTTCATTGTCTAGCACTTTGTCGTCGGTCACTTGACCCACTCTTAACTGAATCCATCATGACGTTTGCCTCTTGTTTTGACAGGTCGACTGTCATTCATTTGATCTAACTATACATGAGTTTGTCTCGAAATTGGTCCAAGTCCTGTCAACAACTATACACACCCCACCTTCCAAATATTTATCTACAGTTTGTTGACCAGTTTTTTGTCGATCACTTTGCATGGTGCCCATTTATAGACCCAAGAATACGTTTGGCAACGTTACAAGTATTACCCCCTCTGAAATGTATGTGACTTTTTTAACTGACATCAGACAAAATCATGTTCTTCTTTGGACAGTAAGGGGAAATCTAGCGGGGAGCGGGGTTGAGGGGGCAGGAGGGGGTAGCCCATGAATCTACTGTTACATAATATCCCACAAAGATGTCGCCTTTGTCGACGGTTTTGTGAATCCCGTCAATCAGCTAGCGATCTTTCTTCACTGTGGTTTTGGTTCCTACCCGCATCTTCGACTCGAGAGGAACGTGAGCTTGTCATACACTCGTGTTCGTAAAAAAGGGGTCGAACAATTTTGGGAGTGCCAATGAAACTAATTTCATCCACACTTTCAACTATCTGTGATAGCTTTAGGATCATCAAATGAATATTATTTATATTTGCAAATGTTTGTATAGTAAATAATATGCAATAACTTATAGTAAGCTATTTATTATCTTTAAAATTTATAAACCTTTTTAAAATGTATGTCACATTTGTATATAAAAAATTATTCTTTAAAGTTGAGGGACAAACTATCAATTTGTTTTTACGCGTAAAGGTAATGTGGTTGCAATGTGGTTTGTTCTATGATATTGAAAACCGTCCCTTTCAAATCTTGACTTATTCAGATACCATGCGCTAACATAAACAAAGCCTGGAGTTTTATTCTAGAGAGTCGGTAATTTATTCTGTGCTAAGTACTGTACCTGCAAGTTGGTTCTCACCGCTCGTATCCTTACCTGGAACAAAGGAAAACACTACTTGAGGAAACACATTTCAATCCTTAGTTAAGTTTTGTCACAAAAGTGAGTTTCTTAACTTAATCCAAAACGGCTTGGATTTTAATCTTAATATATTAAGTTAACAGTTATGTTCAAACAGACAATAATGGAAGCACGTGATTACTGGGGCCAAACTGTGAACAATTCCGGAAGCTTTATCTGCCAACGTGTTACATAATGAATAGATAAAACTAAAGGATCAATCGGTACAAAGCTATGGTGCAAGTATTGGCTATCAGTATACATACACAGCCACACTGATGGCCAAGCGGTCTAAGGCTTTAGGCACGCAATAGACTAGCGTGCCGGAAACGGAGATAAGATGACCAAGGAGCACATATGTGAGTATCCCTAAATAATAGGCCTATAACTAAGTTTCTCATTTTTATATTCTTTGATTTTTGGGCTATTTGCACCAGTGAGAGCGCCACTTAAGACTTTAGGTTAAGATATGTGTAGAAGCACAAACTAAAGTTAGCCTAAGTAATGTAGGTATGCCCATTTCAAGTCGCCATTTTCTATGTATCTTGGTCCTCGAGTCAGTGGTCACGATGGCTAGTGCGCCAGGATTCAATAGGAAATATGTTTAGAAAACCCCAACAAAGATACACACTCTAAGGTTTCAGCTATCTGTCTTTTTTGGTTTTGGATTTACCCACACCGATGGTCAAGGGGTGTAAGGCATAAAGCTCTAACTAGGTATATATTATGTAAAGGTGAATAAAATAAGGCCGTGGTGCCAGACTGAGCTTGCTCTGTCGTAGGCCTGGATTAAGTTTCGTCTTTCTATGTTTATTGGTTGCAAAGTTTCCCAAATATGGTCATTTGGTCTAAGTTTTAAGCCATCACACCCAAAATGAATATATGAGTAAAAACAAATATAATTGGGTATCTTTATTTAGCACCGCGTCTTACTACCCGTCCGGCCTGTACGCGTTGTTCTATTTATGTTAGGGATGTGTAAGGATGAATTTTAGAAGAAGTGTAACCAAATTTGCACGGAGAAAGAAAAAGATAGTGTAAAACCATTTAGAAGAAAATACCCGACCGGGATTCGAGCCCTGATCTCCCCGTCATTGGCAGTCCAGTCTATTGCCAGAGTGATGTCTTATATCTGTGGCCTCAAACTCAAATTTATCCTAGGTTCATATCCTAGATAGGCCTAATTTATGTTTGCTTCAATGTATTGTTTTTTCAATCGCCCTGATTACACGCATTTTATTAATACTGGTTCCTAAGAAATTTGGAAGGTAGAATTTAGAGAAGAACTCCCGCATTTGCGTGGAATAAGGTAGTAAGCATTTTTGGAAAAGTTGCCCTCAGAACATCCGGCTGAGAATTAAACCCTGACCAGCCTGACGTTTAATCCGTGATGTGGTTCTATACTAGCTATTTGATTATATATAAAATTCAACATTATTTAATGTACACTACAATTGAATAAAGTTTTTATTTGTTTTCTGTATAGCAAGATCACAAAGGGAAAATATCACCTTCAAATACAAGGAGAAATTATAAGAGTTATATTTCTACTTGAAATATTAATGCCTAGTTTGATAAGAACATGACATAATTCTTAACATGAGGTGGTAATTAGAGAATGGAAGTTGCTAGATCTACTCTTTGGCAACATAAAAAATGTAATTTGCTACTATAAAGTTGTCATTAGGAATATACTTAGGTATTTCTTGTAATTATTTTAATCGATAGATATCTAAACGAGGAATCGTACTTTCGGTCTTGATTAGAGTGGAGGATGCGGCTGTAATCAAGTTTTAACAAGCGGTTGATAAGTTGCTACTCCCTGACAAGTCTATTTCTGTAATAATTTATATATATATAATACAGATGGATAATTTCTTTTTATAATCTTTTGTTAAGCGTGAACACAACAATTTTGTGAATGGAAAGAATGAAGAGAGTTTGTGTGAGCGGTAGTGTGTGGGGAAAATCAATATAAAAGGAGAGAGAGAGAAAGCGAAGCCTTTGAGCAGCTAGTTCTTCAAAACTTCACCAGGATCGCTAACTATCAGACATGGTAGTTCCATGTAATAACGTATCATAGACATTTTGGTCAAAGGTAGACTGAATATGTTCATTCCAAGTCTATTAGCAATTGGCTTGATTAGTGGGAAATATCTCCAAGGAATGCACTGTACCTTCAAATGCTGCTCAACCATATTTAAAGGGGAAATGTGAAGCCAATAAAATTTAGAAAACATACATATTTATTTTAATTAAGTTATTAAGGATATAGTATAGTTTATGCCCACTTGAAAAAAAGATAAATATTTATTTTGGGTAAATAAGAGGGTCAAATTTATATCGTTCACTTCTTTAAATGTCACAAATTCTTATCAACAGATTTGTGGCCAGCTAATAAAGAAAATACAAAAATAATTTATTTTGACCTAGTTATTATGAATTAAAGCTCATTTTCAATAGAAGTAAATCAATTTTGACGGTGCCACTTCCCTGTATTTATTTTGAGAATATCAAAATCACCAAATTAATCCTTAATTATTCTGTGTTGAGCCTGTTAAAAATGCCTATGTTTCTAACCGTCTACTTTAATTTAAGGTATTTCAAATTTCGCGTAAAAATTCTTAGGAATTAGCTAATTTAACCTTTATATGTTTTTTTCTTAAATTATAAAACTATAAATTAAATAATTAAATGGTTAAAGCCCTGACAGGTAGTAAGACGTGAAGTAAAAAGAAAATTTAGGTGAACACAATTAAATTGCAGTAATATTTGTTGAACAAACTCATCTGTCAAAATTTAGCTATAATATTTATGAGAAATTACCAATTTCTTGTTTCTTTTTTCCAAACATAAATTTTATTTGTTTTCTCCTAAATTGTTATCTACGATGTGTGGTCTGATAGGCTAAACATTTAACTTTTACTAGCCCTATATAAGTCCGTTTAGAAGCTAACACAATAACACAACTATCCAACACTAGCATTGCTAGTACGGACTTGCTGGCTTCTTACAACGTCTTGTGAATCCATAAACGTAATAATTCTAAAAACACTAACACTTTTAATTTTACGGTGTTCATATTTCTTTCATTATGTCAGAAGCTAAGTAATCGTTTAATTTAACCTTGTAACAAATATGTGTATGAAGCTTGTTCCAAAGGAGCAGGTATCCCAAACGCTACTATTTTCCATTCACCGTAGGAATTGACTTCTGAAAGGCTTTTTTCCCTACCATAAATCTACTATATAGTAGGATATTGGTAGGAAAAAAGACCTTTCAGAGAATAATTCCTACCGTGAATGGAATATAGCTGTAAGTCACTGATCATATCTATGAGAGCTGAACACAATCCTGAGAGTATGATGGACAGGCCCAGTGACATACATGTTGTGGCTCTATCCTGATAGTTCTGGGGACCTGCCCCCCCCCCCTCTGCCCACCCAAGACAAAGGTAGAGAAAGGGCTGCAATTAAGAAAAGAGTAGGAAAACCAAACATATTATTCGTGTAATTTTTTTTAGCACCGCACCTCACTACCCGTTAGGGCTAGAAGTATATGTTTTAATTACTCTAATGATCTAAGGATGAAGAAGGTTGCATTTTATAGGAAGTGTACCCCTATTTGAGTTGAGGGAGAGTGGTAGACAATTTATGTAAAGCCACTCTAAGTACACCCAATCAGAGTTGGAATCCCAATCTCCTACTTATCATCAGTCCAGTTTCTTGCGAGAGTGATTCCTTAGAACAGGGTCAGCAACCATTTTATTTATTTTATTACCACTTATATTGAGTCTTAAAAAAATTAGTCAGCCGGCTTAGAACAAACAACAAGCAATAAATTCCAACCTTTTATTTCTTGTATATTAATTAGTTATTAGTATTTTTTTTGAACACAGTTGTTTAGTTGATAAATCTTAAGTGGGCCAGTTAAAATCAGTAGTTAGGCTAGATCCTTCCCGTGGGCCGTAGGTTGACGACCGCTGACATAGACCATTCAACCACCAAAGCTGGTAATATTTTATTGTTAGTGTGAAAAATAGTATTAGTCGTCTAGCAAATTATCATAGTTAATAAATCATTCGTGTAACCATATTTTATTTTTATTGTCTTGCCATTCATGTATCGATCAGGTTTGTCAAATTTATCAAAAATAAAAGACGGGCATAATGCACATCGTAAACTATAAGAATGTTCTTACATTTACGGGAGCAAAGTATTTTATAACGTCATTGAAAAACGTACCCTAATATTATTACGTATTAGTCGTATTAGTCGATAATGTAGATGAAATGGCCTCGGGATTAAATTTACTAAAAAGTATAAATACTTCACTTCATCACTACATCTTAAGGGCCAGTTTCATAGTCAAATTGAGTACGCCTCAAGTGCGGCGTTACACTAAGTACCAGTAGCGGATTTAGGTTTGAGGACGCCCTAGGCCCGAGACGATATGGCGCCCCCCTTTTTTTTTGTAACAGTATATATATATATATATATATATATATATATATATAAACATATCTATACATATATGTGTGTGTGTATAAAATAATGAAAATAATAACAATAATAAGAAGAAATCTAATTCAGGTATAAATTAAACGTAAAATAAACTTTAAAATTTGGTTTTACAGTTTACAGAAAGACCAATCGATTTTTAATTTTAGTCATCTTAAAAATTTTGGCGCCCCTCAAAATTTGCCGCCCTAGGCCCGGGCCTCACGGGCCTAAGCCTAAATCCGCTACTGCTAAGTACAAGACGACACCTACCTAAACCAGAATGGAATGGGTCACTTTCCTATTCGAGAACGGTCCATTCCATTCGAGTTTAGTTAGGTGTCGTCTTGTACTTAGTGTAGCGCCGCTCTTGAGGCGTACTAAACTTGACTATGAAACTGGCCCTTACTCTGTAACATAATTCCAGTGGTATTTATCAATGCGTGTTCATATTTGGAGTCCCGGGAACCTTAGTGACTGCCAATCCACCCCTGGGTCTAACTATGGGGCTGAGGGCGCAAAAAGCCAACCATGCCCACCTTTATCTTTTCACAGTTTCTGTTCATCCACCCATCACTCATCAGTCAAACCAATTATCCAAGTACCTGAGTTTGGTTCTCAATGGCATGGAGATGAATACTACAAGATATTTATTGAAAAATGAAGGTGTTACAGATATATCTTTGCCATTACGATAGTAATAACTGAAATGAAAACATAAAATGAACCAGAATTATTTACGTTAAGGTTGGAGTAAGTTTAATTCCTTGAGACACAGAGTTTTCCTTGCAATATCTTTGTTTGTATAAGGCTGTGACATTTTGTCACTGGTTCTTTTTCATGGTTAATAAATAAAAAACTATTTTAAACATATTTATGCAATGCTGATATACTTCTTGCAAATCTATACAAAAACAATTATTTTTTTTACTTATATTACTTCATATTAGGAGATGTAGTTATTGATGTTGGGCTACAATTAAATAAAATATATGTTACGGTGCACAGACTTTCACTAAATTTTATCTTAAAAGATACATTTACTAAATACTCGTAAGATTCGTGAAACGAATTAATAGGTATATACATTGTTGTAGAAACATTACACCAAAGATAATAAATGAAATAATATACTGTTTTTTTTTTATCGTATGGCATATATGACTGGGACGGATATTACACCCAGGGTCAATCGCCTTATTTGTAGACTTTTAGCCGCTCTGGTAGCACAGAATGTTGTCCACACATGTTGTCCACATGTTGTCTACACGTCGTACCCACAATGAGATGATGGTGATAGTGAATATGGAGTTGTGGAGCCGGGGTGAATCTTACCCTAACTCAAACCGAACTAACCAAAACCTGGTGACCATTTGAATCATTCCCCTTAAGGGAAAATTATCCAAGATACCAATCGGTATTCGAACCCGGTAGCCCTATACTTGTAGCCAGGTGCACTGACCACTACACCATAGGGCGGGTTATAATATACACTGTTACTTGCTCTATGGCACTAGGAACTAGGAACGCTGGTACAGAATAATTGAGAAAAGAGAAACATCTTTGTCCACCAAAGAGCATAAGAATCAAATTCATTTTCAAAGACCCGAATTAAAAAATAAATATATTTGCTTATAGCTCAGAAATTATTGATTTTATAAAAATATGTTTCAAATAAAAGATTTTTATCTTTAATAGTACTACAATTTTACAATGATAAGTAATTACGTATCTCAAAATATTTGCGGACAAATGAAGAAAATTGGAGAATTTTGTCTATGTAAATTATACCCTCAAAGTTATTTCCATAAGAAAATAAGAATTGCCATCTTGTTTATAATGATAAACAGAACCTATCTACAAAATTTAATCAAAATTTTTAGAGCGAACTTTTTCTCTTTTAGTTTTTCATTAAGTTATCCTTAATTTTAGGGTTAGATGTCTAATTCCAAAAATCCCAGCATTCTCTTAAAATATATGTTGCATAATCCTGGTAGTCTAAAATTCCTGATAATCCAAACACATTTTTCATAAAATGGGGGGGGGAGGGGGGGGGGAATCAATGAAAACCCCAAATATCAAGTTTGAGCCCAATCGGTGAAATAGTTTCGGCTCTAACCCGAGGCAGAAAGAGACAGAAGGCATTGCGAAAAGAATTGTTTTTGTTTCAGGGGGTCATGAAACGTCGACATTTATCAAAATCTCGAGCTCGAAATCTTTTTACGATCCCAATACTTTCTTTCAGAGGTGTTGAAAAAAAGTAAAAGTATTAAACATCATAAACATAAAGGTGTATTCTTTTTCTTATTTTTAAGTTATCACCGCATTTTACTACCGTTTCAGGTTATAGCTTAAGCTTATGAATTAGTCACACTAGTGAGCTAGGGATGAAGAAGGTTGACTTTAGAGGAAATGTAACCGCATTAGCGTGGAGCGTGGACAAACCATTCTCAGTACACCGAGAGGGATTCAATTTCCGATCTCCCTGTAATCGGCAGCCTAGTCCAACACGAAAGTGACGCCTTAGATCGTGTGGTCAACGAAACAAGTGAATCATTACCCTTGAAAACCCTTATTTCCCCAGCATTGTTCAGTAAACCTAACTGGTTTATTTACATGGTTTATTTAAGAGCTATAATTATTTATTTAGCACCACGTCTTACTATCCGTTCGAGTTATACTCTTAAGTACTGATTGCGCTAATACGTTAGGAATTGGGAAGGCTGTATTTAGAGGAAGTAAACCCGAATTTGCGTGGAGGGAGAGTGAAAAACCCCTTAGGAAACACCCCCCCCCCCCCCCNCCCCCCCCCACCAGTTAAGAACCCCAATCTCCTCGTCATGGCCAGCCTAGCTCAACATGAAACTAGCACGTTAGCTAACTACGCCTCCGAGGGGGGTAAGAACTAAAACAGTTCACTGTGGTACTAAGGTCAATCACAAAGTTTAATGGCAGGCTTCCAAAGAGTAGCTTCAGCGAGTTGATTGAGAGTGGAAGATAAAAACAATATGTACTATTATATTGCGATTTAAATTGCTTTAGTATCCGCGTGGTGGGTAGGCTGGGGAGCGTAGTTGCCACATGGCGGAAGTTTGCGCGTTACTACTATGCAAGCATACTCCGTGACTATCAAGATCTGGCTACGTGCATCTGTTGTCATGACAACTACCCTTCATGGATTGGTCGAGCATGTGACCAGCCTCCTCTCCCCACTCCGGCTGCACTGACCTCAATCCTAAAGCAGTTTAATACGCAGCATAGGGTGTATGGTTACACTGTGCAGGTACAGGCTGACTTAGCTCATTGTCCCAATAAAATCATTTTCTACACTGCTATTTTATCATTTGAGATATTCAACGTGCGCTTTCTGAACCAACTGATTATATTAGCACACGAGAATGTCTATGAGAGAGAGTGAAAGGGCGTACCAATTTTTCCAAGGAAGTATTTTCACATAACTTCCTGGGCCTGAATTCACTAACGAGTACAGTTCTGCTCCGGCGCAAGTTTAGAAATGGTGCAACTTTGCAACCAAGATATTCCCAAAGATGGCAAGATTACGGTGACGTCACCATAAACGTCATCAGTTAACGCTATTTTCAAGCAATCCTTGTGGAGAATTTAATTTCAAAGTCAAGGCTACTTTATTTTAAATCTCTAATGAAAATGACAGCAAGTACAAAGATTTTCAAAAATGTTTCTTATAAACTATCAATAAAATTAGTAGCGGCCTCTTTCTGGGTGCTTTACAAAAACAATATTAGTAAATTATTTTGCATTAATTTATATTATTAGTTTAAAGCTAAGTTCCATTAATAAAACATTTATAGAAACGTTAAAACTTATTTTAAAGCTACACTAACCGCCATATTTAGTTACGAGCTGTCTTTGGACTTGTAGGAATACAAACCTCTTTGGATCTAGACAAAAAATTACACGTTTCGTGGTTTTGTTTTGTAATAATGCAAGAAATGCTATTTTTTGCTTGAATGTAAGAAATACAACAATAAAAGTAAGTGATTGCTTTGATACCATCAACTAAATTGAAATATATTTTGTGCTGGATAGATGTATGTTATTTTAATTTCTTTATTATTAATTGGAGTACAGTTTTGTAGCTTATAATTGTATTTTATGCTAATAGGATAATATGCCGCCATTTAAATTTAATAAAGTTACAATCATGATTTGATAGTTCCCTACTCTTGAGTGGTGGCAAATAAAGGGCGCAACTTTTCCCTCGAATTGAGCCTGCTTCTTTTAATGAATACGGATTTGGGCACATCTTTCAAACTTGCATCGGCGCAACTATTTGCCCCAGTTAGTGAATCCAGGTCCAGGGTTCTTCTACATGCCACAATCGACATGGGACCGACGCGACGGCTGTACTTCCCCTCTGAAGGAAGTTGTGCGGCGGATTTTATGCCTCACGAAAAATACGTTGACCCCAGCTGGGTTTGAACCCACGAAAATTGGGTCCAGGAAGCGAGCACTTTACCCACCGAGGTAGAAAAAAATACTTCTAGCATTGTCATTTTCAAATAACCGTGTTTCAGCTATCATTGCCAACTAGTTCTAGTATTAGTGAGGTATCGGGATGAAGACATTTTTGGCAAAGAGAATATTTTTTTATAGCTGAGAGCTTAAATATGAATGAACTGGAGGGTACGTGATGATATCTATTATAAATTTTGACATCATTATTTGGAATATTTGATCCGATTGAAGGGATGATTGATTTTATAATACATATATATTTAACTCTCTTTGTAGCTAGATGATTCAATAAAGAGTTTACAACCGTATGAAAACTGAATTTTTGAAAATGTTACCAAATAATTGATGTACAATTCTTTTTCACCAAACTTTTCAAAATAGACATATAATCTTTTATTTTCAAAAAGTGTATTATTTGTCATTTTATAGGCAAATAGAATATAATAGTGATTAACTCAAAACAAAAACATAATACAGTATATAACTTAGTAGTAATATTTGTCAATCAGGGAAAGAATATATTGATTACAATTCAAATAAATAAGATCTAGTAGCTCGTTTGTGAAATGTTAGACTAACCCATACAATGCAAAAAAAAGATACATGCAGAATTGAAGTAACCCAACACCTTGGCTCAGTGTGTAGTGTGCTAGTGAGCTAAGGGTCCCGGGTTAGGTTCCCGGTAGGGTCAAAACAATCAATGTATCCCCTTTACCAATGATGAATAAACGGACAGGGGCTGGATGTTATGTCTATTCTAGATTTAATTTAGTTTATAAGTCGTGTGCTGAAATAATCAGTCGGTTCAAAAAGTGAATGTTAAATACCTGAAATAAATAAATAAAATAAAGTATTTTAAGATCCGCCACTACTATAGAATTGATTGACATTGAAAATTGGTCGCGAGAATTTGAAAATGAAATTGTAGAGTTTTTGGCACGATTCAACAATAACAGAACTAACTGATCGCTCAAGACAACCGGGAGGCAAGTCTTTTAAAATGTTACAAGTTTATTACAAGTATTATTCTTATACTGATTACGTAAGAATTTATATGTGTTCATCATACTTCCCTTCAACTAAGCGCTGCCCTTAATATCTGTATAGAAAAATATTTAGCTACTATAGAAATAGTTTCAAAACCGTGCTTACTCAACACTGGAGAATAACGCCCAAGCGCTAGAAGCCACGGTAGTAACCAAAGTTCGTGAAATTGTCCCAAGTGAAATTTAAAGTATAATTAAAATATCCTTAAGAGTTCGGCCTTAATTGGCTAGATCAAGTTTTTATTATTTATGAATATGTTTTGACTTAGTTACTTGATTTTACACATTTTAGTGGTTACGTCTGTTGGTTAACGTTTGATTATTTTTACGTTACCGGTTTCAGTGGCCGAATGGACGGGCCTGCTAGTGACTAGGAGATCGGGATTCAAATCCCGGTCAGGTTAACTGAGGTTGCTTCTACTTAAATGATTTCCCGCTATCCTTCCATGAAAATTCGGGCATATATCCTATAAAATGCTTCCTTCTTGATCCCTACCCCATTAGAATAATTTATAATATATGCATTTAACAGGTAACCAACACCTTAGCTCAGTCGGTAGCGTGTCTATCTAGTGAGATAACGGTACCGGGTTCAATTCCCGGAATGACCTAAACATGCATCATTAGTGAAATGTGTGTTCACCCTTCCACAATAATGAATTAACGGTTGGGGTCTGAGTGTTGTGTTTGTTTTAGTCTTAAGTTAGATTATAAGGCATATACAGGGTGTTCAGAAACTCAAAGCTCAAACTGCACATATAGCTTATTTGAACCAAAAGTAATACAAAATCCTTATACAGCTACATCCTGAAACCTATGCTAATACTATTAAATTGTGTCCAAAGTTTCAGCGTACAGCGCCGGGATAGCAAAGTTGTTCAAGCCTGTATGTACAACAAGTTGCATAGGAGTTAGGCGCGTGGAACTACACACCTCGACATCTTGGAGCACGGCAGCAGAACATACCACAATAATAGTAAACAACACACCAGTCCAACTAGAAATGAGAATATGTTCTGAAGGTCATCACACCAACGGTCCTACATCACAGAAAGTGCTTACCATTTTTACATGAGCAGTGCTGTACTCCTAATTCCTATGCAACTTGTTGTACACGCATGCTTGACAGCTTTGCTATTCCGGAGCTATACGCCGATACTTTGGACACAATTTAAAGGTATTAACATAGGTTTCCGAATATACGCGTTGAATGTATATACACTCAACGATATACGTACGTAGCATCGCGTATTACTACCCATTTGGGTTGTACGCTTAAATAATAACTAAGCTATTGTGCTAGGAATTGGGAAGGTTGAATATAGAGGAAGTGAACCCGAATTTGCGTGGGGGGAGAGTGGAAAACCCTATATGACCACCCACCCACCCCAGTTCACCCGATATAAATTTGAACCTCGATCTCTCCATCCTCGGCAGTCCAGCTAAACATGAAACTAGCGCGTTAGCTAACTACGCCACTGAGGCGGGTTCCGAATATAGGGTTATTGTATTACTTTTGGTTCAAACAAGCTATATGTGCAGTTTGGGCTCTTGAGTTTCTGAACACCCTGTGCATATAGATGTGTTGGTTTTTATTGGGACATGTCTTACTACCCGTCCGGGCTAAACGCTTATGTACTAATTATTATAAGGGGTTATAAAGGTTGTATTTAGAGGAAGTGTTCCCACATTTACTTGGAATGAGAGGGGACAACCTTTCAGGAAAAAACAGCCTTAGTATACCTGACCGAGGTTTGAACCCCGATCTTTCAGTCATTACAGTCCAGCTTATTGGGAACGTGACTCCTTAGACCAGTGTGGTCCAACCGGAAGCCTGCGGGCCAAATGTGGCCATCACAGTATCCTGAAGGAATATTAAAGGGAAACCCCGGCTGGCATATGTGAAGTAGATAAAAAACTATGAATTTAAAAAGGTCTTGATTGTACTTTAATATACATTTATCTTTTAGTTAAATGTGTATAAAATAATTTATAATGCTTTGTTGTTGTGTGTGAGCGTGAGTGCGTGCATATTTCACAATACATTTTTGGGAGATTAATAACAATTTTTTTGGCCTTGCTTATCCCTTGTGCCTGCCAACGCATTTTATTTTTAAGTAATCTTTAATTCTTAATTAATTCAGCTCAACTCCTCGGAGAGTGAAGTATTGTGATCGCCAAAAAATATATAGGCTACTCAAGATTTTGATATTTGTAAACGTTTCATGTCCCCCTGAAACCAAAAATGATGTTTTAGTGATGCCGTCTTTCTGTGTTTGTGTCTTTGTAAAAATGTCAATTCTCATTTTCACATTAAAATTATTTTAAGGGTACTTTACACTAGAAGAAATTTCCAATTTTGATTATATCTCCGCAACTATTTTAGATGCTAAATAACTTATAGTTGTAAAAATGTTGTCGTTATAAAAACAAAATTATTTTATTTGAAATTTTTTATAGGAAACCAATAGTTTCTGAACTACTAGGAAACATACTATGTATAATATATATATATATATATGTTATTTATGTATATATATATATATTAAACGATCGGTCTTAAGTATTGACTCGAATTAAAGTGATAAAGACCAGAAGGGAATATTAAAACCATTACATAATATTACTAGATGGTTCCGGGAAACGTCTGCTGGGTGTATGTGGACGAAACTGGGCTTGACCATAAGACAGTGGCAAAGTACAACTTAATCGATACATCCTTACCTGATCCATTAATGCGCTCGCAACGTTCTGGAATTTTCACAATAAAATATATTCTCCCTGTTAAGACACTACCTCAGCTTAGCTTACTGAGAGCACGAAACATATATACATACCGGTACTGAGTACAACTATCCCTGAAGGAAGGTATATTCTGATAATAGATTACAACTATTTGAATAAAATAATGGAAACATCTTGTATATGATGGAACAATAAATATGGTTGATTTATTTGTAGGGGATCATAACAGTATTGTAAACTACATATCAAGCCGGCCAGTAATATACAAAATTAATATACATTCTTCCTCTTCTCAAGGGTCCGTTAAAGTCTCATAAAATATTATTATTATTAATAATAATAATAAACAGTGTAGAATTATTAGTAACAAAATATTTTAAAATATTGATGCCACAACAACAACAAAAATTCATATAAATGTTTCCAAGCACAGTCCAATAAAAATATAATCATACAGAAATTATTGTATCCTTATTTTTACAACCAAATTATCTATTGGGAATCTGTTCCACATAGGCTACAAATGAATATATATATATATAGAGGCTACATATATATATATATATATATATATATATATTATTTAAATTTCCAGATTAAGTGATGTATGGTCCTCAGTAATGGAGATGAGAAGCTGAATGTTGATTAAATGTTGATAAACTTTGCTGCTATTAATGCGCAAAATTAAACTTATTTTTATAAGCCAAAATAAAAATACAAGAGGAAAATGGTCATCAGTGAAATGAAATTTGTCTTGAATAGGAACGGGCTTACCGTTTACGTTTCTGTTGTAGTCAAAAACATCTCCAAGGGTATCCAAACCCCATGCTTTAACTTCCGTAGAATTAAGTTTTATTTTTGGCAAATGTAAAAATAAAATCTCTAAGAAATCACTTTGCGCAGCCCTAGGGTTCAGCCAGACTGACAAGCGTGCGAGAGAGCGAGCGACTGAGCGACTGAGCGGCTGGGTGGCCGAACTGGCGAGCGAGAGCGTGATCAATAGATAGCTCTCGATAGTTGTTGACGAGAAGGCAAAGGTTCGAATCTTGGCTCAGTGAACTGGGGGTGATTTTTGACAAGTGATTTATTGTTTTGGTTTTCTCATCCTCTCTCTGCGCTAAGGGGGATTCTTATTTGTAAAGACCTACTTTTATTATAATATTGAAGTATTTTAACATATCACTTTTAAATAGATATCTATATTTAGTTTATGGTTTTACCAAATAAATTAGGCCACTAATAGCAAGTGTGCTAAACCTATCAATAAATATAAAATAAAATTCAAATATCATGTCAAATTGAGAAGTTTTTCCAGCACTCAATGGACCAACATACGAGTACAATAATATTGCCCAGCGCCTGTAAGCTAGACTGTTCCGTCTCGAGCACGTGCGATTGAAAAATCGAACCAATTCTGACAACTCCCATTACATCGCATGTCCATTACATCGCATGTTTATTACATCGCGTGTCCATTACATTGCGTTTATGCTACAAATACATTGCAGGTCCATCACGTCGCGTTTCCCCCACCTCTTTACATACCATACTTTGACGTATAACCAATAGGACTGAAGGGGCGTATATATACAATTACATCACATTACAAATAAATCGCGTGTCCATTATATCGCGTTTTGCTAGGATAGTGTGCCTGATTCTCACGTCAGACTTCATATGAAGGTAGGGATGGTTGAATGGATGGCGTGCCTGACTCTCAACTTTGACTCTCATTTTGAAGGTAGGGCTGGTTGAAAGAATCGCGTGCCTGACTCTCAGCTCTGTTTCTCACTATAAAGGTAAAGTTGGTTGAAAGAATAGTGTGCCTAACTCTCACTTTTAAGGTGGGGTTGGCTGAGAAAATAGTATAACTTATTCAAAACTTAAATAAACTTCACCATAACCGAGATGCCTAGGCAACTGAGTACAACATTCCTAAAATAAATACACCATAAATTTATTTTTTACTTCTCTGGAAAAAAATGTCTAGATAAAAAGGTATATTGTTAATTTGTAGATTATATTCTTATTTTATTATTTCATCTTTGCTTCTTGTTGCACCACAGCAATTTGAATTTATAAATTTAAGCCTCAGAGATTTTTTTAAGGACATTAGATTTCTGGCAAGCTAGAAACTAGGGGCATCAGTTGACTCTTCATTTCTATTGGTTATACGTCAGAGTAGGGTTAGCTGTATGTATAGAGGAGGGGGAAACGCGACGTGATGGACCTGCAATGTATTAGTACCATAAACGCGATGTAACGGACATGCGATGTAATTGACATGCGATGTAATTGTATACACCCACCAGTTCTATCTTTCAAGCGCGTCACTCGGGTCACGCGCTCGCTCGCTCGCTCCAGTCCAGCCACCTCTCATTACAACCAATGTTTTCTTTTTATTGTTTGGTCACTCACTCGCCCGGTCTGGCCCAACCCTTCTGTCCACACCCCATTAAAAAAACTTGAATTATATTAAAATTGTCTTGGATGGAGACGGACCCCAAATCAGCACATCTTCTCGCTTCCATGCTTCCGAAGCAACCCCCCGCTCCCCCACCCTCCCGCCCTCTCTGTGGCTACCACTCTCCAAAACCCGCTAGAAACATCTCTAAACAGCTCCGCTAAACGTGGCAATTTCCCTCCCAAATGTTTACATTACATATTATAGTCCTAGAAAAACTACAACTAAAATATGGTATGAGGTTTAAAATTAATAGAAATATTTCCCATTGTTAAACACAAAAGAAGAAACGATAATTAGAGTTTTAGACGGTACCCAGTGGGCCACAAAAAAAAACTCTCTCCAATTTTTTTTTAACTGTTATATTTTGGAAATTTTGCAATCCATGGAAAGGATGGAGATGGCCTATTTTTCATCTCTCTCTTTCCGGTAGCGTTAGCACGCATTTCGTAAACGGGAGAATGAAGTGCGTTCACACATACTCAAAATGGTTTCTTTATATACCTCTGAAATAATTAGAAGAAAATAAAACTCGGCGAGTGAAAAAAAAAAGTTATGACTAACAGGTATGAATATTAAATAAATCAAAAATAAAAGTAGGCCTATATAATTTCAAATTTTGAATAGTTTTAAAATATATTTGTAGGCCAGGAAGCCACTTTAAACAATAATTACAAATGTTCCTATTAATTATCGGCTAAGCACGCTCCATCTTCAAGCCATGACACTCTAAACAGACACACACACACAAAAAAAAAAATTTGACTATACAAAATAAAGGTCGGTTAGTATAATAAAAATAAAGGGGATTATTAAATTTATTACAATATATATGGAACACTTTGAAATGGAAATTGATTGTTATTATCTTTGGTTGACAGAAATATTCCTCTTTTCTCAACGTTTCTTGAACAGTGTATATTAATTAATTTATACTTTTTGGTGGAGTGTTATTGCAACAATGTGTAAGATTTAATTTTACAAATCGTACGGGTTTTTAGTAAATGTCTCTATTTTAATAAAAACTAGGAAGAAAAGTCTGGGTGGTACCACCTACCATTTATTTTTACTATACTTGTTTGACACATTACTGGTTTATTATTTTATTTGCGTATAACCCGAACAGGTATTTAGAGACGCTGAGCGTGATATTTTATCGTGCTATTTCATGTCGAATACATCTTTCTCGAATTTAATTCAGCTGGCATGACAATTGAGCAACGGGGATAACTTGGACCCAAATGTGATTTTTGAGGTAGTGTATAAAAAACCAGCCTTTATAAACAGTGACATTTTATAGTCCTAAAGAAAATTTCATGTGATTTTTTTATTATTTTAAAATTGAATTTTTGTAAAACCAAGTCTTTTTGTGTAAATAAAAGATGATCTGATTGCGATTGACCACGTGGAAAAAATTACTTGTGGTTGTTATTAAAATACGGGTTTTTTGCACTCCCAACCACTTTGTCTGGGGGCGGTTACGTGCAAAAAGGAAATATCTCGTCAGATAAGGAACGGTTGGCAACCCTAGTGTAGATAATAACAGTTATTCTTTAGTGGCGTTACGTGCTAATCCCTTTATGTATTTATATCAGTGTGAGTAACACTACCACAAAGATAGTATGAAGCGGTAGAATATAGAGCTGGTATGGAAATTATTATAAGCATCCCGTATTTTAGGGAACGTAAACACAATTAATTACAGTAGGCATATAAAGATATGTATGGGAGACCCTAGCACAATATTTACACCATTGACTGGTAAACTTAATGGGAAAAGACCACAGGGGAAGATCTAGACGCAGAAGGGAGACTAACGTTATAATGGACCTGAAAGATATAGGATGTAAATGAGGTGGACTGGATAGAACTAGCTCAAGATATGGATAGGGTGAAATGAGGTGGACAGGATAGAACTAGCTCAATATAGAGATAGGGTGAAATGAGGTGGACAGAATAGAACTAGCTCAAGATAGAGATAGGGTGTAATGAGGTGGACTGGATAGAACTAGCTCAAGATATGGATAGGGTGAAATGAGGCGGACAGGATAGAACTAGCTCAAGATAGAGATAGGGTGTAATGAGGCGGACTGGATAGAACTAGCTCAAGATAGGGATAGGGTGAAATGAGGTGGACAGAATAGAACTAGCTCAAGATAGAGATAGGGTGAAATGAGGCGGACAGGATAGAACTAGCTCAATATAGAGATAGGGTGTAATGAGGTGGACTGGATAGAACTAGCTCAAGATAGGGATAGGGTGAAATGAGGTGGACAGAATAGAACTAGCTCAAGATAGAGATAGGGTGTAATGAGGTGGACTGGATATAACTAGCTCAAGATAAGGATAGGGTGTAATGAGGTGGATTGGATAGAACTAGCTCAAGATAGAGATAAATGGCGTACTTTTGTAAGTGCGGTAATGAACTTTCGAGTTCGTAGTTCAATAAAGTAAGTAAGGTGTGTAAAGATTATTTTAATTTCTCAAGAAGTAAAATAAAACTATAAAATAAATCGAGGCCTAGTAAATCAAATCATTATGATATGACAAAAGCCTTATAAAATATTATTTCTAGCTTTAGTTATCGAGTTCAAACCCTTTGTCCACAGCTGCGCCACCGGTTATAAAACTATAAGGTATAATTCCCCAGAAAAGTAAAAGAAAAAGGTCGGCGATTGTCTCTTCTGAATCGTAATATGAACGCTTGTTTCCTGGAACCCCTCCAAGTGTCTGTTGTGTTTGGAGAAGTTTTGTTGTGGCCGGTTACCTTGGCAACGGTCACTGTGAATGTTGTATAGGAAGGGAAGGGGGGGTGGCGTGTGCGTGAACTTGAACAGGGGTGGGGGATGAAAGGTAATGAGTGAAGAGGGGAAGACATGGGTAAACAGCAAGGCCACCGCCACCTGGTAGGAATAGAAGGTAGGGGGCCCTGTCCGACTTTAAAACACAGCTGTCCCGATGGCTTCTTTACAACACAGTGGCGACGATAAAAACGAAACCAAATTATACTTTTCACCTTTAACTTAATAAGTCATGAGGATGTACTATACATATTGACATGCCTTTAAGAGTACCGCCTGCTTGAAGAAAAATATCCTCCCTTTGCATTTTTTTATAGGGATAGCAGTTCTGAAGCCTCAAAACCACTAGAACCATCCTAAAATATCTTACGAGTTATATTGTATGAGTATTAATCAAGGGGTACACAATCGTACACATTTTCTCGTATAGGCTTGTCTTGTTTGGAACAATAGTTTCAAAAAATTGGCATCAGTAAACTACCAATAGATATTTGTTCACTGAAAAACAAGCAGGACATATACTGTCCTATGGGGGCGTTCAATTATTACGTAAGCACCTTAGGGGAAGGGGGAGGGAGCTTATTTTTGTTGACAGGGCGGAAAGGGTGCTCAGAACAATGCTTGCGTAAGATAGAGAGACGGACAAGAATGGCCGCAACCAAGCCAATCCATCCCAAATGGACATATAATAATTAAAAGTGTCGAGACGTGGGTTAAAGGACCTTGGACATCAGATTAAAAGTAGTTTGGAGTGTTTTTAACTATTATAATTCATGTATTCACTAATAATAATATTTTTATAATTTAAATTAAGTATTTTTAATATAATTTTATAGCTTTTTAATTTTACCTTTTTATTTATAAATTTATTTTACTGCAGTGTGTTTTGTGAATATTTCGCAACATTAATTTAGATCTCTATGTAAACAATTACCTTAAATTTATATTATTATTATTATCACCGCGTCTTACTACCCGTTCGGGTTATACGCACTTAAGCTAATGTGTAATGGTAGGGTGATTGTGAGATGAAATGGAGGACCTACAGTTTAACGTGGAATCCGAACCACGGTGGAGGCCTGGCATTCCCCACATTCACAAGATGTCTTGTCAGAGGTGAAGGAAGGGTTTGGTAATAAGATAAATCCGTGCCGGGACCGAGGATTGAACCCCGGACCCTAGCACAGAAGTCTGACACCTTACCCCTAGACCGCCAGGTCACCCTTAAATTTATAAATTGCATAAAAATAGTGGTTATTCCTGTGAAAATTTACAAATAAATTATGCAAATATAACATAGGGAAGAAGAGGTGGGGAAGGGGGAAGGGAGATAAGAAATTTGCTGTTTTGGCTTAGCAAGGGGTGAAGGGGGTTCAAAATGGACAAAAAGGTGCTTACGTAATACTTGAACTCCCCCATAACTGTTGGGGAGGTTGGGTTTTGAATCATAGTCCAGTGTATCTGAGAAGGTTTTTCTTTATGGTTTCCTAATCTCCCTCCATGAAAATACAAATAAAAAGTTACAACTGCTCTTTAAATGTTAAGTTTTATGAAGATAAAACAAAATCTTCGGTTCAAATATGTTATTTGTAGTTGTAGAGTCGAGATAGCTATAAACTTAATTTGAAGAAGATAATGTGGCCCATAATGGTTTGCGATATTAGATATATCTTAACGGAATTAGAAGATAGCGTAATTATTGTAAATTTTATATTTTCATAGAACTTTAGAATTAAGAAGGACGGTTCCTGGAGCAAATGAGAATTAATTATACATAACTAAAGGAGCTATATTTTAATTTAATTTATTATTACCACGTTCAGTCAATATGTACTAGTTAGGCTAATGAGCTAGGGATAAATAAGGTTGAATTTATAGAAATTGAACCCGAATTTGCTTTGAGTAAGAGTGGAAAACCATTTAGAAAAAAACATCCTCAGTACAGCCGTCCGGGCCCGCATTGGCAGTATAGTATATTGCGAGAGTGACGGCTTAGACCATGCGGTCACCGAGGCAATTAAGAGCTTTATTTATGGTTCATAATATAAATGGTAAGTACCTTCTAGTTTTAATGATAAGTATGACTACTTACATATAGGCCTAAAGTATTTATATTATAAACTACTACACACAGAACAGTTTGAACATTAGTTTGCTCTCGCCTGTGAACATTCTGTTTTAATGCAAAGTTCTTATAATCAGGAAGTCGAGATTCGAATACTGGCTAAGTCAACTCAGGATGATTTTCTTCTCTACCTTCAGGCAAATTAAGCTCAATCCCCTCACAGAATCTATTGTTATCATTTCTACCTCATTACCCTAATCAGTAGACTATATATGCGTATTAGTTGACCGGATAGTGTGATAGATATGTGTTGAAAATAACAACTTAATACTATCAATTTGATGATTTATTTTATCTACACTTAGTCATGCGAATATAATTAATTCAACTCTTAAAAATTCACTAATTACAGTTTATACAAATAGAGTTCTAGTTGGACAACTAACGATAATCCATAATATAACAACTGATAAGAATTATAACTATGTAGCTAATACCCTTAAAATACCACTAAAGAAAGATGTATCTATATCAAATTAAAGTTTGAGATAACTTAAGAAATAGATGGCGTAGGATCGTCGGTGAAGGCAACAAACTCAGTAAATCATAGGCCGAACACAAAAAGTGTGGCATGGAACCGACTTAAATGGCAAAGATTATTTGCGACCTTTTGCTACTTGTAAGGAATTAAAGGGAGCTTACATAAGCTATATATAGATATTTTTTAGCACCGCGTTTTACTATCCGTTCGAGTTATACGCTTTTATATAGCTAACTTGATATTTACAATAACCTTGAGTTCAAACTTTATCAGTCACTTTTCATTCTATTATAGGCATTATGAAATAATGACATTAGGAACTCAAAAGTTCATTGCCACACTTGCAAAAGTATACTAACTTTCCCTATCTTGAGCTAGCTCTACCCAGTCCCCCAAACTACACCCTATCCTTATCTTGAGCTAGCTCTACCCAGTCCCCCAAACTACACCCTATCCTTATCTTGAGCTAGCTCTACCCAGTCCCCCAAACTACACCCTATCCTTATCTTGAGCTAGCTCTACCCAGTCCCCCAAACTACACCCTATCCTTATCTTGAGCTAGCTCTACCCAGTCCCCCTAACTACACCCTATCCTTATCTTGAGCTAGCTCTACCCAGTCCCCCTAACTACACCCTATCCTTATCTTGAGCTAGCTCTACCCAGTCCCCCTAACTACACCCTATCCTTATCTTGAGCTAGCTCTACCCAGTCCCCCTAACTACACCCTATCCTTATCTTGAGCTAGCTCTACCCAGTCCCCCTAACTACACCCTATCCTTATCTTGAGCTAGCTCTACCCAGTCCCCCTAACTACACCCTATCCTTATCTTGAGCTAGCTCTACCCAGTCCCCCTAACTACACCCTATCCTTATCTTGAGCTAGCTCTACCCAGTCCCCCTAACTACACCCTATCCTTATCTTGAGCTAGCTCTACCCAGTCCCCCTAACTACACCCTATCCTTATCTTGAGCTAGCTCTACCCAGTCCCCCTAACTACACCCTATCCTTATCTTGAGCTAGCTCTACCCAGTCCCCCTAACTACACCCTATCCTTATCTTGAGCTAGCTCTACCCAGTCCCCCTAACTACACCCTATCCTTATCTTGAGCTAGCTCTACCCAGTCCCCCTAACTACACCCTATCCTTATCTTGAGCTAGCTCTACCCAGTCCCCCTAACTACACCCTATCCTTATCTTGAGCTAGCTCTACCCAGTCCCCCTAACTACACCCTATCCTTATCTTGAGCTAGCTCTACCCAGTCCCCCTAACTACACCCTATCCTTATCTTGAGCTAGCTCTACCCAGTCCCCCTAACTACACCCTATCCTTATCTTGAGCTAGCTCTACCCAGTCCCCCTAACTACACCCTATCCTTATCTTGAGCTAGCTCTACCCAGTCCCCCTAACTACACCCTATCCTTATCTTGAGATAGTTATATCCAGTCCCCCTAACTACACCCTATCCTTATCTTGAGCTAGCTCTACCCAGTCTCCCTAACTACACCCTATCCTTATCTTGAGCTAGCTCTACCTAATCCCCCTAACTACACCCTATCCTTATCTTGAGCTGGCTCTACCCAGTCCCCCTAACTACACCCTATCCTTATTTTGAGCTAGCTCTACCCAGTCCCCCTAACTACACCCTATCCTTATCTTGAGCTAGCTCTACCCAGTCCCCCTAACTACACCCTATCCTTATCTTGAGCTAGTTCTACCCAGTCCCCCTAACTACACCCTATCCTTATCTTGAGCTAGCTCTACCCAGTCCCCCTAACTACACCCTATCCTTATCTTGAGCTAGTTCTACCCAGTCCCCCTAACTACACCCTATCCTTATCTTGAGCTAGCTCTACCCAGTCCCCCTAACTACACCCTATCCTTATCTTGAGCTAGTTCTACCCAGTCAACCTCACTAAACACTGTACCTATCTTGAGCTAGTTCTATCCAATCCCCCTCATTATACCTATCCTTATCTTGAGCTAGCTCTACCCAGTCCCCTTCATTACACCTCTATCTTGAGCTAGTTCTCTCTAATCCCCCTCATTATACCTATCCTTATCTTGTGCTAGTTCTATCTAATCCCCCTCATTATACCTATACTTATCTTGAGCTAGCTCTACCCAGTCCCCCTCATTACACTCTATCTCTATCTTGAGCTAGTTCTATCCAATCCCTCTAATTATACCTATCCTCATCTTGAGCTAGCTCTACCCAGTCCCCTTCATTACACATCTATCTTGAGCTAGCTCTATCCAATCCCCCTCATTATACCTATCCTTATCCTAAGCTAGTTCTATCCAGTCCCCCTAACTACACCCTATCCTTATCTTGAGCTAGCTCTACCCAGTCCCCCTAACTACACCCTATCCTTATCTTGAGCTAGTTCTACCCAGTCAACCTCAATAAACACTGTACCTATCTTTTTAGATAGTTCTATCCAATCCCCCTCATTATGCCTATCCTTATCTTGAGCTAGTTCTATCCAGTCCCCCTAACTACACCCTATCCTTATCTTGAGCTAGTTCTACCCAGTCAACCTCACTAAACACTGTACCTATCTTGAGATAGTTCTATCCAGTCCCCGTCACTACACCCTATCTCTATATTGAGTTAGTTCTACCCAGTCCACCTCATTACACCCTCTAAAACTGATATTTTTGTCAGTTAGGTATATTACTTAAGAACGTATAAAGTGAGAAGGAACCAAATTAATTAATCTGTTACCAAAGTATTTTAAAAATTGTACATGAAATGGCAACGTATAGTACAATAAATTATGGATGAAAATGGACCTGGCCAAATAGATAACAACCATGCTAAAGGTTTGACCGTGTGGCTATTTCATAGTACTTGAATACATCAATTTAACTAGGAACTGCCTCTTTCTCAAAATAAAGAGGATGTCAGGATTTATAGGTGCCAAATCACCCGTCTCGGTGACGTAGTTGGCTAACGCGCTAGTTTCATGTTGAGCTAGACCACCGAGGACGGGGAAATCGAGTTTCAAATCTTGCTCGGGTGAACTTGGGTTTCCCTCAATGCTTTCCCCGTCTCCCTTCACGCAAATGCGGGTTCACTTCCTCTAAATTCACCCTTCCCTGTTCCTAAGCCATTAACGTAATAATTAGTATTCAAGCGTATAACCCGATCGGTTAGTAAAACGCAGTGCTAAGTATTATTATTATTATTATTATTATAGGTGCCAAATCGATTCACGATAAGAAACACCCTGTTACATTCTCTCAAGATAAACCTGTTAGAATTTTTACATGGATTATATTTTTATCTAATTTTGTCATTGCTAGGCAAGTTTTATTACACAGGTCCTGTTTAGTATTTAAGGAGAATTATTAGTATACTGCCTATTTTTAAGTTTAACTTGTGCGATGGTATTCTCGAGGGCGTCAAACTGTTTAAAAACAGGTGCAGAATTGTATTTTTACCGCTAATGCTAACAGTCAATTGAGTTCACACTAATGAAAAAATTGACCTATACTTCTAAAATAATAATTACCTCTCCATTTATTTGTCCAACCTCGTCATTTCGTGGACAAAGAATAGCCTTTCGAAATATCAGTTGGGGCTCACCTATTTACAAAAGTTTCGTTAACTACTGAGCCATTGTCAATATTTCCTCCGATACTTGCATGAACATTTTATTCAAGTTGTATTTTCTCAGTTTTCCAACACACAATGGCACTAGCCACTAAAGGAAGCTATTGTCTAACTACATTACATTATTGTTTAGCTTGGAAATACTAAGCTCCTTCCACAGCTGAGCTTACTTGTCTGGACTGTTGCTATCATCTGAGCATGCTGAAGATTTGGTAAATATTACATGAGTGCATCCCTCGAGAGTAAAACCTTTACACAAAATGGGAGATGGTTAATCATTATTGCCTATTTTGCAACGAATGATTAATTACATCTAGTCAGGGCCACGTCTTGGGGAGGAGTGGGAGGGGGGGGGAGGAGGAGGCAAAGGAGGCAATGGTCCTGGGCCTCACATTTCAGACGGCCAAATTTCCCCCGAAAAGTATTAAATTCAATTACAGTGTCTATTATAAATTTCACATCAAATGGTGGTATAATGTAATTAGTAATACAAGGAATATGTCTTCGCTTAGCGATAGGATTCCATCCCAGATTCCTGAAAATCTTATATTTATGTCATTTACGATTTATGTTATTTGAGTAATGTGCTGCAGTGCAGTAGAATACTACACCATTGTGCTATTGATGTTAGTCTAAATAAAACTAACATTATTATTGTGACGCTTTCTGTAGACTAGAGGTGGGTAAAACTATACAAAAAGGATTTGCGGTTAGTTTTGAAAAGTGAAGTATTGCAATTCTCTCCTTTTATCAGGGGACTTTAGATTGAAGATCATGTTTGATTTTCCACTGCACAGGGGATTTTGCGACAATTATATACAAGTGATGTAAGTGGTGTATTCCCAAGTGCAGCAATATCACTGCGCTTGTATTTAAAATGGCCAATTTCAAACAATGAAGGTATATATGGACTTTACCCTTTTGCAACTAAATAAATTTTTTTTTTGTTAACATAATTGGATTAATTGTTTGCATTTAATAAAGTACCGAAATTATTAAGTAACATAAGTACTGTACGTATGACCATAATTTACAGAGGACTTAAATAGCAATGCGATGAATTAAAAATGTGAAACCGCTAATAAAATTTCAATTTTTTTTTTAAAACCAGAAGTCGTTTTTAATTTGATAAGTAAAAATAGAAAATAAAAATTTACAAAAATTTTTGCTGGGAGCTGAAAACGGGTTTAAGCTATTATAGCGCAATTTTACAACAAATTATGTCCATCACTTTTTCTTTTTATGCAAAAATTAATGGTAACTCCATGAAGAAAAGTTAAATGAATTTAAAGTGTGTAGCTTCAAAGTGAGTTTTAATACCTGTTCTATAGTAGAAAGTCAATGAAAAGGGTGCTGTGGTTTTGCTTGAGTAAGAAATTGAGAATGTGTAGTAGTCTTCAACAGTGCAGCGCACATGTCATCTTTGACATTCATTTATTTTTATTTTTTGTTTTGATGGCACCAAGTGATGAATACCCTGCCTGTTATAGAAACAGGAAACTTTGTAATTGAATCCAAGCTTTGATCCTCAATTTGTAATTTTTTGTCTTTGGTTCATGGACCCCCATCCACGGACCCATTAGGGGTCCATGGACCTCAGTTTAAGAACACTTGTCCTAAATAAATGTTTATATGAAAAATAAATCGATACAGCTATTTACATTCTAAAAAGCTTACCAGATAGACTACCAATTTTTAACTAAATAATTACAACAGTTTAAAACAATATTTCACATTTAAAAAAATCAGTTATAAGTAAACCAACTTCAAACAAATTTTTAGGAGTGGAAAGTTCAGCGATATGTGGGACTCATAGCGTATGTAAGTTTAGATCAGGCATGCCAAACTTGTGGCCCGATCAACCACCATGTGCGGCCCTGTGATCTTTTGAAGAACCGATAGACAATGCGGCCTGATTCATCTTATTTTAAATGTAGTTTTATACAATTAAAGATGATGATGATTATGAATTTTCTAAAATGCTGCCCCCTTAGTATTTTCAATTCGGCTACTTTGATCAAACGAGAGTGACACACCTGGGTTAAGAGCAATGTAACCTTGAGGGCTCTTGGAGGTTGAACAATTGTCTACAACTCAAACATTGCGACCCTTTTGTTAGTCTTTTCAAGTCAAGCTTTGGAGTCGTCCATAAACCACGTAACGAATGTTCCTTTCCTTTTTAGCCCCCCTCCCCACCATGTGACATCATGAAGATATTTAGTCTAGGCCCCCCCCCCCTCCATGTTACGTAACTTTTCTCACCAAGAATAAATGCCATTTTTTCATAGGGAAGTTTTGTGATACTAAAGGAGGGGTTCAGAGTTAGTAATTTTTAAAATCAATTTTAAATCCTGTTTATAAATTATTTCAGAGAGTATTATTATTTATACAGACATAAAGACGTTGAGCTCTAATTCCTCAGGTCCATGGAAAACCTCTGCTATATTTATGTTATGGATGCCAGGTTTGCGATCTGAGTAAGAACCAGAGACGGCACTACTATGTTCTCACAAGGATGGATCTTTTCTGTAGTAGTGCTACATGATGACGTTAAAGAGCCCACATCAGATGCTTGACGCTGGGGGAAGACATCTTTCTTAATATTGTGCACTTTTTTAAAAGTAATATTCTCATTATATAGAGAGCTAACCAAACAATTCTAGGAATACAACTTTTCTCAATTATATTTTGGAGTAATCTACAATTTTACTTTAGTTAATTTACCAATAACTAGATTCATGTTTCGTCCCAAAATCTATCCTGGATCCTGGCTTCATTCTTGAAAAAGACTAGATGGCCAATGAATTGGAGATTGGGGTTCGAATACCTGTCGGGTGTACTCAGAGTGGCTTATCTTAAATGATTTTATATTCTCTCTCAAAGTTAATGAGGGTAGATTAACTATAAAATTCTACCTTCTTCATTTCTACTCCATTAGATAAATATAATAAAAAATAACTATAATAACTACAATTTGACTATACCACCCTACAAAATGTATTTTTAAAGGTAGAATTTTAAAGAAAATGTATCAGCATTTGTATAAATGGTGAGTGGGAAACCATTTAGGAAACGCAACCCTCAGTAGACCTTACTGGTATTCGAACACCAACTCCCCAATATCAGCAGTCTAGTCTACTGAGAGAATGACCATTTAGTCAATGCGGCCACCGTGGCGGGTGCATAATAGTTGCATTTATATACATATACACTAGCTTTATCAGAAGGTATAGGTATATCTTTTGAAAATAATTAATGATATTTGAAGCTTTACTTTTTATGACATGCTACTGGTATGAAGAAATAACACTAGTGATGGACTCCTCTAACTTACCTTGAGTTAAATTCTGTACTTTTGCTCATTTCCATTTCACTACATCTTTTTGAGACTCTTCCACTATTTTTCCCCTGGATATCGCTTTTTATACGCAAGCAATGAGCAAGTCTCCTGTTTTTGTTTTTGTACAAACACAAGCGATTATTCACGGCCTATTTAAAAGAATGTGCAGTAGGAATCTAAATTATACTCAAACTCAACTATACTTATAAATTAAGGCCGCTTCGACTGACAGCTGCTATCCAACTAAAAGCCCGTGAGGGAGGGGTCAGTAGATTGGACAAATTTAAACAATTGCGGTGAGTATAAACATGTCACTGTCATGCGCATGAAAATATGTGTTTTCGAATGTGTTTGATGTTCGTAGTCTCGGGTAGACAATAACACCTAAGTGCATTAAAATATTGATAAGCAAAAATAAGTGCTAAACTTGCATTTGCAAAGCCACAGATGTTCGTAAATCCATAAGTATGTTTATCAAAGGTGAAAACATGAACAATAATATTGTTTTTGAACATTAGGATTTGAGTATAAGATCTGTGTTACGTGACATTTTGATGTACCCCACCCTCTCACCATGTAACAGCATGTAGACATTAGAGCGCCCCCCC
>CABFVX010001259.1:0-34645 GCA_902151425.1 Timema shepardi | reverse complement strand
GAGCGCCCCCCCCCCCCTCTCCAGAGCGTTACGTGGTTTATCGACGACCCCTTTGTTCCGTCGCTTCTCAAGCGATGACAGTATTCAAGGGACCATGGGCACACACTATGGAGTTGACGCTTGTTCTATTGACCAGGGGCTGAGACCCAAGTAACAGGGCTGGATGCTCCACTGTCGTATATACAGTCCGTACAGCGAACGAGGGGCAGGAACTGACCGGCAGCCATTGGCACAGTCAGGGGGGTGCTCGGCAGTGCGGTCGCACCCCCAATGGCAAGGAAGTTTGTTTTTTAATATACATAGAAGAAGGCAAATTTTGAACCGGAAAATATCTGTGTTGGTAGCACTGAGAAGTCACGTCACGTGGCATATACCAGGCAGGAAGGGTGAACGTAGTCATTTAATGAAACGCGAGTGACGTTCTGTTTATTTTTATTTTTTTGCACTTTACAGTAAACATTGTGCACTTGTGCGAATTTTGGTACGGATACATTGTATATTTATCTTTATATTCTTTTGCTACCTGTTATCATGTCTAAAAGAACTTTCATGAATAACTGGTTAACTAAAGGCGCGAAAATAGTTAAAAAGCGGGTGTTGGAGAAACTCATAACCTGAACATTGAATCTGAGAGAGACTTCGTCTGATGTTTAACCTATTTTGATTCACACTTTCTCTGCTACTGAAGAAAGCGATCTTTCACCAGATATTACAGGTTTTTCTGCACCAACTAATTGATATTTTATTAATACCTTTGTGGGGAGGGGAGGCTTGTATGAATTCATAATATTTTTTACTCATCACATAAACTGTGTTCATGTAACATAAGAGAGTAAAAAAACGAATTTATTAATTTTAATTCAATCTGTCCTAAAATGTATCTTAACTTGTATTCTTTGAGAAATCAGCATTTTATTCTGTTATAAGTTTTATGTGTGTAGGCCCATATAGTATTTATTTGAGAATTATTTATACTCCTTACTCTCTGGCTGACGTCCATGGAGCCACTCATAGAAGACTGGGATGTGAAGAGAAATTACCAACGCTTGCGCGTCTCCGTTATTGTATTTCAATAGCGGTCCGTTCACGAGGTTACTGTTTGCTAACAAGTTTACGACCCGTCACTGATCAGTCACTGGAAACGCAGCACGCTAGTCGCCGGGATACTTCAGTTACAAACTCAAAAATTAATTATGAATTAAAAATTATTGAACATCAAATTCGAATGAGTATTGGGATAATGACCCATTCTATATAATTAGAAGCTTCAAATTTAATAATTATATTTTTTGAAGTTTATAATAATGATTTGTTTAATAATAATGCATTTTAAGCTCATTAAGTATTTATGACTCAGTACAAGGACATTTCTTAACAGCGGACATCTTCCGGGATAAAAAAAATCGTTTAGGAAAATTATGTTAAAATATATTTTTTAAAGAAAGTGTACTGTTTGAATACAGTTTAATCTAAAAGAACAGTATAAATTTGGTGGTTATTACCGACAACAATCTAATTTTTTCTGCACTGTTTTCACAGGAAACAAAACTGATAATCAGCAGTGTAGGGAAAATAATGAAACTCAAACTTGATGGTTGCTCAGCAGATGGCATCCAGCTCTTGAGTAAAAACTTCAATTGAAATACTCCGGAGTTGGAAGCTGAAGTGAGGCTGCTGAGAACTAAGAGGTTGCCAAAATTCCCACCTACTAATGTGCATGACTGGCTAAAGCGGTTGGCAGAGTTCAACAGAAGGAAAACTTACGAAAATTTTGTTCTTCTCCCCCAGAAGTATTCAGTCATCCCAGCTACCAGCTGTTCGTGTGAGAGGAGTTTCTTAAAATGGCCATTGTAAAATATAAGCTGCATTCGACAATGAAGCAAGAAATACTTAATTATCCGATGGTCCCGTTTATTGTACAGGACTTGGCTATGAAAACCAAAATTGAAGATGTTATTGATGACTTTAAAAAGATGGTACCTTGAGAATGGCATTGTAAGCGTTACACTATTTTACTTTCCAATTACAGTTTATAAAATAAGTTTAATAATATTGATGAGATTACCATCAAAATGTATAACTTTTGCTAAAAAAAATGAATATAAGGCAATATTTTCCTAAAGAAAATAACAATAATGTGAAATCAGAACAATGTATCGTAATTTTCTCGCCATACAATACCATTATTCAAATATATCAATTTTTCAGGAGGGAAACAAACTAACAGACCATTATTGGAAAATAAAACTATGACCAAGGCAAGTATATTAGATTAATTCAGGGGGAGGGGGGGTTGTTAAGTTATTTCCTGGATTATGTAGCTAGGTGATGTCTTGTTGAAATAGGCCTAGTCCAGAATTTTTTTAGACCGCGCCCCTATTGTGAGAATTCTGGCTACGCCTATGTCGGCAGAAGATTTTTATTGCAAACATTGTTTGAAAGTTACTTTTTTGTAGTAAAAATACTATTAAAGGTGTTAGTGTATTTTGTTGTGAGGTATATGTTATTGGAGGTTTGTCTAATTTTTATATTTTTTTCATTTTTGCATGATTATATTTGTGTATTTAGCTTTAGAAAATTAGATATACAAATATTTTACATTAACTTTTTTGTTATAAAACTCATTTAATTAAATGAACAGCCTAGACAAATTACATGTTTCAGTAAAATGCCCCCACCTCCCTTTATCCTTCCACCACTATTTCTCGTTTAGTTACTTTCATTATACTCCTCTTTTACTTAAACACCTTCTATTATCTGCTCCTCCAATCTCTTTCTTGGTCTCCTTTGTGGACACTGTCCTATATATTTAGTTTCCATCATTCTCTTTGTCATCCTCTCTTTTTCCATCCTCATTACATGCCCATACCATCTCAGCCTTGCTTCCTCTACAATCTCATGTACTCCAACATCCTCATTACATGCCCATACCATCTCAGCCTTGCTTCCTCTACAATCTCATGTACTCCAACATCCTCATTACATGCCCATACTATCTCAGTATTGCTTCCTCTACTATCTCATGTACTCCAACATCCTCATTAAATGTCCATACCATCTCAGTCTGGCTTCCTCTACTATCTCAAGTACTCCAACATCCTCATTACATGTCCATACCATCTCAGTCTGGCTTCCTCTACTATCTCAAGTACTCCCTGTACCCCAACTCTTCCCCGGGGGACTTTATATCTAATCTTGTTTCTCCTCGTGAAAGCTAACATACTCCTCACAAAATGATGAGTGATTTTCAAAAATTCAAAATAATGTATGAATATCTTTAACAATTTTGCTTAAAATGTATATATGGGAAATGTTTGACATAACAAATGAAACTGCATAGATCTATTTTTTTATGTGAAAGGATATTTATTAAAGGGTAGTTTACTGTTGAGTGTTTTTTAGATTCTTTGAATATTCAAAAAACTTTCTTTAGTAATTTGGTTCAAAAGGGGTATATTAAGTTTTTTTACACTTTAAAGAACCGTATGTATTTGATTGATTTTTAAACATTTAGAGTAGTTTATTGATGATTGATAATAGTACAATTTTTTTTAATCAGCTAGAACGAATTTGTTCAGAATTAGTATCGAGGGATTATTTTACATGATAAATAATAATGTATGTTTATCTTTCTAAATTAAATTAACTTAAGCCTAGTTAACCTTTGAATAATTATATAAAATTTTAATTTTTCAAGATTGGCCTTGAAGATCGAACATGAAATTGGTGTCTGAGAGCAATTTTTCATGATAAATAAGAATAAGTTTTTTATATTTTTTTCTAGTTTACTAATAACTTATTTTTGAAATTATGAAATTTGCTAAAAATATTTGTTCAAATTGGTTTAAAATGTGTTTATTGGGATTACCAAGAAGATGTGTTTGTTTTTATAAGGAAAGTTTACTGAAAACCTATTTTTGAGAATGTTCTTCCAAGCTATATTACATTATATAGGAAAGTTTGTGCGATTTATTTTATTTGCACACCATTTTTATTTTACTATAACAACGATATTTAGTGACCTAACCAAAGGGACAAGGATGAGAGCGTATTTTTAAAAGAAGGTCACGAGAGTTAGCGTGGGGAGAAAATGATAATGGCAAAGTTATGGATCAAAGTTATCANAGTTTTCACCCCCCCCCCCCCATATTTTCCTTGGTTTAAACAACCGTGATTTGAATCTTGACCTATCTTCTCCGCCTATTTTTTATTTTATAAGTTACGTTAAGCTGTTAAGTTAGGGATGAGGAAGATTGAATGTATTGAAAGTTTACCCGAATTTGCGTGGAGGAGAGTGGAAAAAAACCCTCAGTACACCATGCCAGGATTCGAACCCCAATCTCCATGTCATCAAATGTCTAGCATATTGCAAGAATGACACCTAGACTGTGTGGCCACCGATACAGGTATCCCCAAATTAATCTAGTATATTTCAAGAATGATGCTTTAGCCCACATGCAAACCAAAACGGAATATATTTTTGATAGTCTCGGGAATACTTTAGATCATTAAACGCCACTGTTTACTGGTAAGTCAACATGAGAATAATCAATGTTGAGTAACTTTATTGAGAAAAATTATAAATAGACATTATAAATTAACTATTCACTTTCAAAGTAGATCAAATCTCTCAATAAAGACTGATGTAATAAACAATGTCATATATAAAGTTAAAATATATTATATCAGGCTATATAATATGTGAATTTTATTTAAAGTGAAAAATAATTATATAATATTAATTAAGTATAGTGTTTTTTTTATCTTTGCGCACCACTTGACCCAGAGTGTTAGCTTGAGGGGAAAAAACCAAAGGGTCTTTATTGGGAGACGACTAATGCCTACTAATATACTACTAAAAAAAATCATAATTTTTATTAAATTCTGGTTGGTAGAAAAGTTGAATTTTTTTTCCAAACAAATAGTTGAACGTTTGTGAATAATTACTTACTCGTAATTATAATAATTCTACATTTTTATTGCAGGTTGATTGCTGTGGAAAAGTTGCAATCGGTGCAATTGAGAGTTTTATTTTAGACAAATAAATCAACTTTCATGAATGCTGAAAATTACACTCTCTTAATCGTAACAATTACATGCTGCTAAAAAAAACACGCCGGAACTGGAACAACTTTGGATTTTGTTCTAAACCAATAATTTAGCGTTTATAAATCCTGAAACATACCAACTTTGAATTGTGTCAATTCCAACACTTTTAAATAAATCAACTAATAATCACATTCTGAATATTATCCACTGGATTTCTATTCACAAATGGTGGACTTTAACTTTATCTAACATAGCCTATTATTGGGCACATTCGTGTACTGGTCTAATATTCAGATCAAAGTTCGTACTTTATTGGATTTTCATGAGGATACTATTCATAATGTTTATTGTGGGTTGTTTATTTAGAAGTGTTGCAATTTATATAATAATCGTATAAATTCCAACACTAAAAATTAGTCTTACTCTTAGCTTTTAAGTATTCATAAACGTTGAATTGTTTACTTGAAAAAACCTAAATTTTCACATTTCCAGCTATTCTTCAGCAACTACCATGTATTTAAAATCCAGAGTTGTTAAAATACCAAGATGGTGGGTTTTTTTTAGTTCATAAACGCTGAATTATAACCGAACAGATCTTTAATGGTATAAATTTAGATCTACAGCAACCACAACATGTAATAAAATCCGGAACTGTTACAATTCAAATTTGGTACTTTTCAGCTCCACCTATTGGGGACATTTGTGACTCAATTAGTTCAAACGTTTTAAGGAGGGCTTCACACACGTGAATAAAACAACTAGTATAATATATATTTTTGGCTAGGAAGGACACAAACTAACATATTTTTTATACTATAGTTAGAGAAATAACTTCATTTTAAAACCTTAATTTTGAAACTGATTCTTTCTAATTCTTAAACTTAATTGTGGTAAAAACTAAGCAATTAAATAGATCTAAGCATATGTATTTTAAAAATCATCCCACAACATGTGAACAATCTATAAAGTTCCAACAACTTGTAAAAGTTGTTATTTAGGAAGCAAATAAAATGACTTTACCCTATAACCAGGCCCACCAGGTGCTCGAACCGTGCTCCGTACAAGGGAAGAATTGCTTGCGTGGACCCCTCTCTTTGTAATATTGGATTTCAATGGTGGCTAATCTTTATATGACTAGGGGACAGTTATAAAAACAAGTTTCCAAGTGGCCTCATCTAATGCTTAGATATTATTTACAGTGACCCTAGTCTGGAATTTTTTTTAAAGCTAGATTTAGCTATAGGGGTGTGTGCAATCGACGTTTTGGTTTGGATCGGTAACAATACTCCTCCATCTAGACGAGACCGGGAACGCGAGTTTTAGAATTCCTTACTTCGAGACGAGAACAGTAATTAAAAATGTAAAACTAATTACTTCTAAATCTGCTAATATTACGTACCTTAAAATATTGACAATATTTAATTTGTTAAATGAATACATAGGCACTAATAGAGGAAATTTAAACAAATATATATAAAGTTGGAAATTTAAGCAATTTTTAATACTCTTGCTATAACTTAGGCTACTTGAATTATAAACATTTATCAAACACATATTAAATCTAAATTTACATCTAGAATAGGTTGACATACATATTTATATTTAAATAATAAACAATACATTAAAAGCAAGTTTAAAAGTAAATTAAATATGGAAAAAAAGCAATTCCAAAAATTTTCGGGATTTCAGAATATGTTTCCCGGCAATCGGGTTGGGAACTGGAAATATTTACTTATAGGCCTAAGCTATTTGGAGTGGTCCATCCCCTTAACATTTTGAAATTTGAATGCACTCAGAATCTATTGATAGTGATTCTCCTTCAAAAATATCTTGAAACTTGGATATTCTTACAATCTATTTGAGGTGCCCTTCCACAAATTTTGGGAAATTGAATACCTCTAGAAGCTAGTTTGGATTATCCTCTCCTGAAAATATTTGAAAACTAGATTCTTCTAGAAGCGATTTGAAGTGGTCTTCCAACATATTTTTTTTGAAATGTGAATGTCCTTAAAAGCTATTTAGAGGGGTGATCTTCACCTAGAGCTAGAGGCCTATTATAGAAGCTATATGAAGTGATCTGCGCCCGACAGATTTTTGAAAATTGAATAAAGAAGCTATTTGGAATGTCCTCACTTGAAAAAATCATTGAAAAATAAATGTCTCTTGAAGCTATTTTATTTAGAGTGGGCCTCTTCAGGAAATATTTGAAAAATTGTATGCTCTCAGAAGTTATTATGAATATTATTTGGATGCCTTTATATGTTATTTGAGTTTTATAGAAAGCCATCTTCATATTTGAGAATATCATAGGTGAGAGAGGTAACTCTAAAGGAGGGTAAGTTTAATCCAGCAAGAAGGGGGAGGAGGCAAGTTCTTTTCAGAGAGAAAATACTGCCCCCCCCCCCTTCCTCCCTCCAGTCTTGTTCCTACACCAATTCTTGACCTTGGCTTGTTTGTATTTTTTTTAAACTTTTAGTCACTTTTACAAAAGAAAAACAACGCGCACAAATGAATACGTGACTCAACACTGCACAGAAGTGCTACACATATGGCGACAAATCTAGTTTAAGTACCAATTAACAGACTCCTCCAAACTTACGGGCTCTTCTAAACGAAGGACACAGCAGTAAGTTCCTCTATATGATCCATATTTTTTTATTTACCATTTTTTTTTTACTTTTTATTCTGGATCTGGGGCCCGGAACCATGGTGTTAATAGTCCCCTCCCCCCTCGTGAGGACCTGAATGTAGCCCATCTGTCTCACCATAAATTTGTTTTCGTTTCTTTTAGCACTGTGTCTTACTACCCATTTGGATTATACCCTTATGTACAGTACTAATTACGCTAATGGGTTATGAATGATAAAGGTTGAATTTAGAGGAATTGTACCTGCATATGCTTGGAGATAGGGTGGAAAATCATTTAGATAAATCCACCCTCAGTACACCAAACCGAGATCTAGCCACGATTTCCCCATCATCGGCAGTCTAGTCTATTGCGAGAGTAGCAACTTAGACCATGTGGCCACCGAAGTGGGTTGTAAAGTAGATTAAATTTATATTTGAATAATACCAAACTTTTACTATATTAAAAATGTAAGTAAAATAATATTTAAGAGAAATATTAATTTTAATAAAATCATTTTAGACTCAATAAATTATTTAATTCGTGAGACAATTATAGCAGCCAATATACACTAGTCAAGGAAACTCATTAATTAATGTTATTTCATTTTCTCCAAACATGATACAATTTTAATGGGTTTTTTCGGGGCGTTTGTATACTCCTTTCAACATAGTGGGGGCCTGGAAGAAGATAAAATGTAATCATAATAACATATCCTTTAAGATGTGTGTATGGACAAAATTTGGTCAAAATCAGTTAAATATTTGAAAATTTATAAGAGATACATACCCACAAAGAGACAAACATAACATCTAATTTAATTAGTATTTTACCAAGGGAATAGAAAAAGAGTTAAATATTCGATTCAAATTACAAAAACCCACACATACACACAAAATCTGTCTACAAAGGGTAAGGGGGTCGTGTGAGGGGATGCCGAGGTGATCGTATAGGTCCATGTAGTTTTTGGTTTAACAGGTTAGGGGAAGAGCGCAGGTATGAGATCGTTGCAATGGTGGCACAGGCGCTGATACTGCAACCAAACTCTTTGAAGTTGAATACAAACAAATTTTAAACCTGTCAGAATATGAGCTGCCTCGGGCACTTTCAGATAGCTTTTACATACAGCGAAGGCAGGCAGGCCCCGTTTCGCACAGATGGTTCGGAAAAATATCAACCAATATAACCTTTTAGTTAAAATTTTGAGTATTTTGAACGTGGAGTGTATATTATTTTGCTGAGCGGCAAAAAAAAAAATTAAGTTTCACCAACACTCGATATCCTATTTAAATTGTTTGATTTTATTTTCATGGGGATAAAAATCCCTAAGGGCAAATGCATCTGTGATAATATTTTAATTTTAATTTAACGAGTGCTATTTTTTTGTTCATATTTGAATTTTGTTTAGTCCATTCCTATCCTGTAGGTCCCCAGGCGCACGTACCCAGTTTAGAGATCGTACGCTCCTTTGGGACATTTTAGTGCCTCTGGTAAGGGGGCCGCAACTTAAATAAAATATATCTAGCTTACAACAATCAGATATATTTTATAACTAAATATATTTCGGGAAATGACATCTGGACCCGACACCCTTGGCTTAACAAACCAATGTACCGTACATGTACCCAAGAACACAAGCCCCTCCCTTCCACACGCTCCGGTTACGTAGTCCGTGGTCCGTAGAAATTGTATTCGCGTTTACACAGTCCGTACGTATCCTTAATCACGTGACCGTGCCAACTAATAAAAAAAGTCAGAAACTTCGTCCAAAAAAACTCTTCGAATTAATTAATATTGTCCACAGCAAAGAGCACCCGCCATGCAGTCAGCTGATCAATAAAATAAACTAAAACAACTTTTTTGAGAAAATGTCCATAATGTACTCTGCATAAATGTAGATTAAGTAAAATCATGATTGTTATATTTATAACAGGATTTGAGTTATCAAACCTATGAATAGCAATGAATCTTTTTGTTCGCTGCTATTGATGCGTTTATTTCAATGAGCACCCACATATTGACCTAGCTGTGATTGGTAGTCCATATAAACCAGTCCTTAGGAAGTTAAAAGGGGACCAACTTCTTTAGAGTATGGACCAAGATAAGGATTCGGATCAAGACTCTGTGGACAGAGCATTCTGATACTATAGCTTCGATTTCTTACGGGACATGGACTTACGGATATGGAGCCCGTAAATAGGACTTAAGTGCTGGGTCACCGGTGGCTATGGTTCTGATAGCTCTAAGAAGCTGATGATATAACACATCCATCACAGACGCTGCCTTAAACTATGAGTGATAAATGACCCTGAGCACGGGATGAATCCTGGATAGATCTAAGTTAAAGAGTTAGTGCTCTAAACTAGGAGTCCCGAGCACGAGTTATGTATTCAGGAGTCATTTTTCAAAATATATTTGACTGAGCATAATTGTTTGGAATAGTGTTGCCTATAAGTCAAATATTATATATAAAAATAAATTTTAAAGAATATTCCGGGATGTGTTTCATATTAAAGACATGGATGATACATTTCAAATTAATTTGACAAACAGTAGCCATTTTGCACTAGTATGCGTTGGTAGTGTTCGAAAACATTTCGTTTAGAGCCTGTTTTAATAAGATTAGATCTTAAAATAAAGTTAATTGTTCAAATGTTTTTAAAAATAAAGTATTATTTGTGTATATTTAACCCCTATACTACGACGATACAATTCTTACGACTGAGGTTTTTTTGTGTAGTACTGAGGGTTTTGCCTAAAGATAAGGTCGTTGATGGTGGTAAACTTTAGGGTCAATGGGAGAGCCATCTGTGAATACAATCAAGGAACCAAAGGAAAGTTCAGTGCCTTCATCTCTCAAGCCAGAAGAGAGTTTGGAGGTTTTCCTCAATAACTATTTTGAAAATTGAATGTATTTGTCCCCAACGCTGTAACCATGAACCTCATGTCACAAGCTAAGCCAATTTCTATGCCTACGTCTGATCAATCAACTGGTTCATTTGGTGACCTAGTAGTCTAGTGGTCTAGGGGTAAGGTGTTCAATCCTTGGTCACGGTACAGGTTTATCTGATTACCAAACCCTTCCTTCACCTCTGACAAGACATCTTGTGAATGTGAGGAATGCCAGGCCTCCACCGTGGTTCGGATCCCACGTTAAACTGTAGGTCCTCCATTTCATCTCACAATCACCCTACCATTACACATTAGCGTAAGTGCGTATAACCCGAACGGGTTTTAAGACGTGGTGCTAATA
Source organism: Timema shepardi (assembly GCA_902151425.1). Classification (NCBI taxonomy): domain Eukaryota; kingdom Metazoa; phylum Arthropoda; class Insecta; order Phasmatodea; family Timematidae; genus Timema; species Timema shepardi. The sequence continues at coordinate 23,717 of CABFVX010001259.1, read as the reverse complement.
ATAATAATAATAGTCATAATAATAATAACAGCTAATACAATCCTATAAACTGCCGATTGAAAATTGATCAATGATTGAGTCTAAGGGAATAAAGCGATTGTTACTGTGTTACATTTCAGCTTGGTGACTGGTAATCGATCAAAAAAATCTTACGGTCATTAAATAGATGTGCTATCAATTGGACTAAGGTGTCAAAAAACACATTAACTTATCAAACAAATATGCAATTATTTTTTAAATTTTCTGAACACAAAATGAAGTATTATCATGTGTTAAAAGGAATCTAGAATAATAGGTGAGAACTGTCGGTTTTCCTTGATAGTAAATAAATAAATATTTATATACATGAGATAAACTTTTGTAAATATCTTGTAATTTTCACATAGGCCTTTACACATTTTCTTGGTTTTATTTCAGTTTGGTGATTTTTACTCTGTGTAATTATGATGTATTCAGCTTATATATTTTTTGCCTGTACGCCGCTTATTACTACCCGGTCGGGTTATCAGCATATTCTCACTAAAGGGGTAGACATGATTAAGGTGCTATTTAGAGGATATATACCAGCATTTGCGTGGAGATAAGGACATTCCACCCCCAGTGCACCCGACTGGAGTTAGAACCATAAGGTCCCGTCTGCAGCAGTCCAATTTTTTCAAGAATTACGCCCTTAAAAATGTGTTTCTCGAAGTTTTGGGACAGAGACAACCAATTGCTAGTTATGTGCATTGGGGCTACCGCTGGGCACCTTGGAGAAACTGGGGATATTGTTTGAAAGATACGCCGGAGAAACTTTTATGTCAGTCAATTAGTGTGTAACCTGAACGGGTAGTAAGACGCGGTGATAAATATATATACAAAAAATTAGGCAATTAAATTTTGCTGCAGTACAATTACAAAACAAAAAGTAATTTATTAAATGAAAATAATTACATTGAATTATCAAGTAATAAGTTTTTGACTATTTTGAAAAATTATTAAATTATTATTGATAAATAATATTTCAGATTTGTTGATTTAAGGTTGGTACAGGTTTTATTGTCTATTTGACTTTGAGAAACACTTCATTAGACCATGTCACTACTGATATGGCTCATACTTTATTACATATTTAAAATTATTATAAAATAAATAACTTAAAATAAAACATTTCCATGTTTACATATTTTTTGAAAATTTATGTGGTGTGGAAGACAAATTCCTCGCACCACCCCTCCCCTCCTCCCCTATAAAGAAAATATAAAAATAGTTTCCAAAGGCATCCAAGCTGAAATAAAATGATTCAGTTTTGTGATTGTTAAGGAACCAAAACCACAACAAAAAATAATTCCAAATAGCTTCTCGATGTAGAAAATTAAATTAGTAGTATGACATAATCGCACAAACTTTCTCATATTGTGTGTTATAGTTTCGAAGATAGTTTTCAAAAATATTCTTTGAGTAAACTACCCATATATATATATTAGTCTTAAAACAAACAAATAATTCTGATAATCACAATAATCAAACCTTATATATAAATTTTAAACCAAATTGCTCAAATAGTTCTAACAAAATTCAAATTATATATATATATATATATATTTGTAAGCTATCTTAAAATGATTTGCTATTTGTGGAAATTAAAAAGTATTCTTATCGTGAAAAAACTATTCAAAGATCCCCATTTTTAATTCACTCTTGAAGGTCATTACTAAAAAAACTAAATTTCCTATAATTTATTGTAAGTAAACTACCAAGAAACTATGTTTTACCCCCAAAATAAATATAGATTGTTTATTATCATGTTTTTCAATCCCTGAAAACTTATTTAGAACCAAATCGTTATAGCCATATGTAAAATAGTTCATGTTTTTTAAAAATCAGTCTTCATTAAACTACACTTCAAATAATTTTGGTTTGAAAAATAAATATATGGTGCTATTTGACATGTCAAACAAATCCTAAATATACAGTTTAAACAAAATCGTTAGAGCCTTTTGCGAAATATTTGGAAATGAAGAAAAATATGCTTAAGTAAGCTACCCTTAATTGAAGAGCTGGATAAACAAAAACAGTTTTGTGGTATAGCCCTATAAATTCTAAATACCAAGTTTGAACAAAATCCATCAAAATGTTTTGGATCCGTGGCGACAAACATGCAAACATACATATTATTATTAGCACCGCGTCTTAAAACCCGTTCGGGTTGTACGCACTTACGCTTAATGTGTAATGGTAGGGTGATTGTGAGATGAAATGGAGGACCTACAGTTTAACGTGGAATCCGAACCACGCTGGAGGCCTGGCATTGCCCACATGCACAAGATGTCTTGTCAGAGGTGAAGGAAGCGTTAGCTGTTAATAGTTTGTACACAGGGCCATAAACTGAGATAACCCAACCTACCCCACTCTAAATTTAGGTCATATATATCTCATTAAATATGTAGATATATTAACTAAAAACTGTTATAAGTGAAAATTAAATGTATTTACCAATTAATATATATTTTAATGTATTGTGATGTATACACAAAAAATAAATAATTATTGATCAAATATAAATGTGTTTTATTTTAAACAAATCGTTATGTTTTTAAATTGTATTGTGTTTATAAATGTTTATAAATTGTACCCTCCTACCCCCCTAAATATTTTTCTGACTTAGTGTCTGTCTGCACATAAAATAATTTCAAATATAAAAACGAATACAAGTGTGTAGTGTCCACGCATTTATCCCAGCATAAGCTACAACACATTCCAGTGGCTTTGAAACCTCATTAACAATCTCCAACAGGCTTCTAATAAGAATACACTTTTTTGAGTTCGTTATTAATATTATTTTACTATATACACATAGGCCTACGTGCCTAATCAAGCCCTTCGTTTACGGGGTAGGCAAGAAACTACATATAACTAAAAAAAATTACAACTCCATACCAGAACCATTCTTACAAAATTTCTCCAAATTTCCCTACCCTTGCATACTTCCATCTCTTCAACAACATCCATACACGGAGTTATACGTGCTCTTTTATTATTGAAACTCTTTTAAAGTTTCTCTTTTTCACATATTCATCTACAACATTTAGCCATGTTTTACATGGCCCACCCCTTCCTTTTGATCCACACACTTTAACTTCATATATTTGTTTCTTCACTCGATCCCCACTCATCCTAACAACCTGCCCAAATGGCGGCGCTAAGAGACGTCAATGTTGGCACTACATGCACCTGGCGGGTAGGCAACACATGCAGCACGCCACGCAAACCCACACAGACCTCCCCACCACTCCCTCCCCTGACAGACACGATGGTGACAGTTTCTTGTGAGTACCTGTCGTCGGGCAATTAAATGCCTGTTATTGGTCATAGTGTACACCACACTCCACTTATTGTGTTCTTAAAATTGATGAGTTGCATATCCCACAGGTGTATACAACACCAACTTTGACGTCCCTTAGCGCCGTCATTTGGCGTCATCCACCCCAAGTACATTTCGTGGAAATACTTGTCTTATCATCCTCTACAACTTGTTTAATTGTTTACCTGGATACCTGAATAAACCTGTATATATATGACAATTGTTTTAGTCAATTTTGTGTCAAACCAAAAACGTATTTTTATTTGAATTTGGTTGTAGGCGAGTAATATTTATTTTAAATGTTCCCTTTTCGAAATATAAATCTAACTTTCAGCACTATAATAGGAGCTATATCTCAAATTAACTTGAAACGATTGGGATGCTCCTGCTAAGTATAGTGGTCTCAGACAAAAGCGCTAAGAACCTTTGTGTTAGGTTTGTGGGTACGCACTTAAACTTCAATAACAAATAAATAATCAATAAGACGTCCAAAAGGACAAGACAAACAAAAAATTATACTACACAGTCGTACGTGTTTTTTCGTGCAGTCAATTATAGTTTATAGCTAAAGTTTCAATGATAGGTTACCAGTAAACTGCACTTTAATTATTTTTTTAGCACCACGTCTTACTAACCGTTCGGGTTATACGCTTAAGTACTAATTACGCTAATGGATTAGGAATTGGGGATGTTGAATTTTATAGGAAGTGAACCCGCATTTACGTGGAGGGAGAGTGGAAAACCAATTAGGGAAAACCACCCCAAGTTCACCTAACCGAGATTCGAACCTCGATCTCCCAGTCCACGGCAGTCGGTCTCAACACGACTAGCGCACTAGCTAACTACGCCAACGAGGCGGGTTGCACTTTAATTAACGTTTCTCCAAAAATCAACTATAAAGTGTTAAGATAGTTATGTAAAATACTTCCCAGAGACCCATTTTTAACCAAATTGTTAAAACCACTTTCAAAATATTTTCAATTTTTCAAGAACGAGTGACTAGAATATTAAACTTAAATGAATATTTCCTGAAAATTATCACTATTATCATGTAAAACACTCACCAAATATCAATTTTGAACACAAAATTGCTATAGCCATTTTCCTAAAATTTCGAATCTTCAAAAATAAATCATCAGAAAAATTCCCTTTGTCTTATAGTTAGAATTAAAACCATGGTTTTGCCTCGAGGTATGACCATATAATATCTAAGCCCTAAGTGTTAAGTTTGATTGAAATCCATCATACATTTTAGGTTGTAGACCCAGGTACAGACAATTGTAAAATCCAATTATTAATTTATCGTATGGATAAAATTAATGTGATTGTAAACTTTTTTGAACTTGAGATTATAGTTGATACCAAGCTTAGTATAAAAGAAGTTGCCTGTGTAAACAGCTAAAGACGAAGGCGTGACGTCATTGGTAGGACCTGCCAGCTTGACCACTCACAAAACAATATGGAAAACTGTCATTTTTATTTGGCTAAAGTTTGTAGATCCATAATTTTGTTCTTGTATTTAAACTAGTGGGTAATTCTATGACACCTATTGATTTAATCTTTTATTAAAACATAAATAAAAGGCTAGAAGGTGCTAACATATTTTAAATTAAATTTTTTAAAATTATCAACAAAAGCTAAATGTACACACAATTCGAATTATTTTAAGTTAAAATAGGTTGGTACTTTTTAACGTATTTTCGGCATCGTCACTTTTATAATACTAATTGATTCTATATAAATATTCATTATGAACTTTCATTCTAATGCATGTTCTGAGAATAAAAATTGTTTTGACACCTTATTGGGTAGCATATATTTGTAAAGATACTGAACTGGAATATTTTTTCAATAAGTCATTCTTTACTAAGAGTACTTTAATAAGTCGTTTAATAATTCCCACAACACGATGCTCTCTTAACTCTTTTTACAGCTTTAACTCTTCGGTTAGCTTCTCGGCAAGGCAAACGCCACCAAAAGACTAATTCTTAATCCAAGAAGGTGTTATAAATGCAGTTTTATGCTTGTATTGGATGAAAAAAATAACTTTCATTGTGTTTTAACTTTAGACTTAATCAGAAAGTAATGTAAAATATATTTTCTCCCATACAAACCAGAGGCAGGATAAATGAGCATACCTCTTCTCTGATTATACCTGACTGTGTGTGCAGTTTGTCCCAGAGAGGATGATCAGAACCAGGATGATAGTGAGATTAAATGGAGGACCTACAGTTTAACGTGGGATCCGAACCACGATGGAGGCCTGGCATTCCACAAATTCAAAAGTTGTGATTAATACACGTCTTGTCGTTCCACTAAAGACTTTGATTAAATTACACGCACAACATTTCATCGTTTTCATGAGGTGTACTTGTGTGTCCAATATTTTGTTTTATTAATTAATTATGTGGGATTAGAAGTATTATTAGTTGCAACTTGTATCAGAAACATGATAGGTCCCTTTTTCGCAATGATGCTATCTAACATAACAAATCAAGAGTCAGAAACTCCCAGAAAACCGTGTACAGAAAAAATCTTAGAGAAAGTATAAATTTATTTATTATTCCTATACCCAGCAGAAAAAGCTTGCAATCAAGTTCAAATCTTTAAAGACTAAGAAGAATAAATTCATTAAATCAATCATTTAAACTTATTTAATTAAAATGAAGTTGATACTTAACAACATAAAACTGGTTTACAACCATCCACTTAACAATAAGCTAACAAATTAGATTTATTTACCATTTAGAATACGAAGTTAAAGTGAACCAACATCATCACAATGTATTACATACGACAGAAGGGCTACCGCCTACGTCACTTTCTTCCCTGCGCAGAAAGATGCGCCTTAGATCAGGGCAACCTCCTTTCTACTAACCTTGGGTTGACACTAATCTTTTACAAGCCACCAAACTAAACATTTTTAAAAACTATTCTGTCCGCCCGTTGGTCTGCCTGTGACGGGCTTCAATCAGAATGTGAATATGGAGTTCATTCAAACCGGATATTTAGGTGACTCAAGGATAAATATTGATTTTGACTTTAGTTTTACAATCAAGAGAACAGTAGCTAGAATTAATTCATAGAAATTTTTTTAAATAAATTTTTAGAAAACTGCTTTAACGAATTTGCCCACCCTGGATATATTGGGTGTATTTTACATTACAAATACAGAGTATGCTTGTTTTATTTAAAAAAAAATCAATTAAGGGTAGTTTACTGGAGACTTATTTTTGAAAACTAGAACTTGTTCGAAAATCGGTCAAACGATTTCGTTAAAAATGGATATCTGGGTATTGTTTTATTTTATGAATAAGACTGTCCTGTTTTTTCGGAAATTTTTTTATCTTAAGATGGTTTATTGATAGCTAATTTTTTAAAGTTGTGTTCCAAACAACAATAGACTTTGAGAAAGGGGTGTTACGATAGTGTCATACCAATTATACATGAACCGTATGGGAATTAAAATATAATTATTTTTTAATGTTGCAGAGAAGTTTCACTTGCTATCTTAAGGTTTCAGCACAATCTTTAACAATAATGTTTGAGATTTCACCCCTGAACTCAATTTTGTTTATAGAAAAATAAACAGCCAAAGGTCGAATGTAACTAGGATATAAAGACACTTTATTTTCAATAACAAGACATGGCATAGTTTATGCTATGATTTAAATTAGTTTTTTCACCTTTTCTGGTTGTAAGCATTTAAATTAGCTCCCTAACTAGTTTGATATTAATACAATCTCAGCGATAGATATGCCATTAATTTTAAGATTAGGTGGGAAGGCTCTACTCATACGATTTTAATTTACACACCAAAATCCATGGATTTGTTTTGAAAAGATTCTCAAATGAATTAATTCCAATTATTATGGCTTTATCTAGAGGTAGTGTGGCTTTAACTAAGTAATATATGAAAGTGCGGGAAATAAGTACTGTATAACCTTTTATAATACTTGTTTTTTGTTCTGATTCCTCTTTCTTATACATTATTTGATTGTGGAAGCAAACCAGATAGGTAACTTAAAGTAAATTTGAGTAGTCATTTTCAAGACATGAGTATGGGCTAAGGCAGTTTTAACGATCTTGTTTATAGCAATGTTAACATCAGTTGACTAAAGACTAGGACATTCAGCGGATAACATATCATTGTCTAGATTAAAATAATTACAATCAGAACTATATACATAAAATAAAAGAGGCTTGTATGGTTTCTTAAAATAAGGTACAATTAGTTCAGTAAGTAAAGGAGGATGAGAAACCAAAATATTATACGAGTATAAAGATTGGGATCTATGTAACACTGAGAGACCGGGGAAATAAGCGAATGTAAAGTAATTATTAAAATTTTCAACCGTTGATTGTGAGTGTGTGGAGGGGAGGGGAGAGGGAAGCTAAACTATAGATTAATATTTATTTGTTATCAAGGATGTTTATTCCAACCCAGAAACTTTAGATTATATATCAAATCTTCTGAACACACCATATATATAGTTAGTAAGGGAGATAAAAACTGCACTGTCCCTAGAAACACTAGCACCACTATCCCATCTAAAACATTATATTGGAGATGGAAGAACGTATCAGAAATGGAAAGCCAAACAAATAAAAAATAATTCTTTCACAATAACATTAGTAATTAATTAATTACATTTAAAACCTCCCGTCTCCCGTACAATGGGCTGTCCAATAAATAAAAATCATTTCCATCAACAGAAAAATGAAAGGAAGATTAATAATCAAATCTTGTTTTTAATTTTGGGCAATACTTTTTTTTAGCACTGCGTCTTACTACGCATTCAAGCTATTCACTTATGTATTGATTCCGCAAATGGATTAGGGATGAGTAATATTGAATTTAAAGGAACTGTACCAGCATTTGTGTAGAGAGAGAGAGGGAGTGGGAAAACATTTAGGAAAAATCACCCTCGGTATACCCGACCGGGATCGAATCACGATCTCCTCGTCATTTGGCAATCTAGTCTATTGCGAGAGTAACGCCTTAGTCCATTCTGCCACCGAAGTGGGTCAAAATCATTTTTAGAGTTGAAGATATTTACCCAGATAATATTCTAGGGCAGATACTTCAGGGGAGAAAATATTGAAAAAAATATTTAAATATTAATATTAATAGTATGTAAGCTAGTATCTACTACAGCAGCAGTTAGTATAGGCCTACCAGGGTAAATTCCTCACACGTGTTGTCATACATACCCTAAATGGTGTAGCATTATGATTTGGAATCATTGAACAAACGTAAATCCTTTTTCTTTATTCCCTAGCTAAAGGACGTTTTGGGGACTTTAGATACAAATTAGAATAAAAGAGGAATATTTCGCGAAAAAGAAGTAGATTTAAAAGATAGTGAGCATTGTATTAATACCAAAATAAGACGTATGTACAGTACAATGGCCTTGAAGGATTTAAGCACCAAAATTTGAGATTTCAAGATAATAATGTAGTTACTAAAATCTTTGGCCTGAATAGAGTTATTTGCGACCATGCTAACGAGGGGTTCAATAGCTGTGTAATGGCAAGCTCCCGGTCGTCAGAATACGGGCTCAGTAAAACCTCCTTATTAAATATTTGAGGAATGTTTATAGTATAATCAGGCCTACATGAAGAGAGGCTGAAGAATGTATTTGTATAATGGTACTAGCTATTTTAAAACAACGCTAGCATTATAGGTGGGAACTCCATTCTCACCATTAAGTCATACTTTGTATCATTAGTTTGAAGCAGTCTAAATGAAATCTAGAGGAGAAATTCCCAGACCACGAAATAATTTGATAGGATGAAGAAAAAAAATTTCATTACATAAACTCTAAACAAACATATTTGTATATTTATATAACTTATGATTAAGTTTCTGGGGGGGTTGGAAGGGTTTAGGGAATAGGGTAGGGCCATATCATATTCGAATGCAAGGGTGTTTTGTTTTTTCAAAATATTTACTTAATTGTTGGTAACAGTAACTTAAAGTACTAGCTAGACCTTTGATTAATGTTTAGTGAAGTATTTCAGACATTTAATATGCTCAGTAACCTCAAACAGTAGACTTCTCTCATTAGTAGGCTCATCACAATTCCTTAAGAAATAAACGTTACGTGTAGAGGAGGGAGGGGTATGTTTTTAAATAGTAGGGCATTTAAAAACAAAATAATTTATTACAAAAAAAATTAAACTTAAAATAGTTCTTCACTGAACTCATAAAAAGCTTTTAGGCTGAGCATTTCATTTGCTCTTACCATGAGCATATTTTGGACACACTTTTTTGTTTTAGGGCCACGTCTTACTACCCGTTCGGGCTGTACGCTGATGTACTAATTACACTAGTGTAATAAGTATTAGGAAGGTGGAGTTAAGAGGAAATGCACCCACCTTTGCGTGGAGGGTGGAGCACCATAAAGAAGAAGCAACCCTCACTATACCCGACCGGGATCTCCCCATCTTCTGCAGTCTAGTCTATTGCAAGAGTGACGCCTGAGGGTAAGTGCATGCCGAACAGAACTTTGTCCCTGGATAGAGAAAACCAGTTTGCACGGAGCATTTGTACTGTACTTGTTCCTACATTTCGTTTTATTTTTAAAATTTTTAAAAAAAACCTTTGAAAGTATGTATTCAAACGGATAAAAACGATTTTTAAGAGCAATAGTGATGATAGTGATGAAATGTAAGTGGTGGCAAAATTCTACTTCTTAATCAGTAATAGATCTTAACCGGTGTTCCCCGGAGCACTTGTGTTCCGTGAACCGATTACAAGTGTTCCATCAGTGAAAGATGTCACATGACAACAGTTCTGAGTGATGACAGCTACTGTGATTCTAACAAATGAAGACTACTACGCGCGTTGACTTCCAACCCGATATGATATTATATTCTTTAAATTTAAAAACGACACCTGGACACGAGTGTTTCGCCAATTTATTTAATCAAAATTGTTCCGTGATTTCCAAGAGGCTAAGAACCACTGATCTAGACATTTAGTGTACACTGTTCATCCAATCAATCAGAAGAGACATAGACTGGGAGGATTTTTTGAGACTTTTGAAACATTATTTATTAGTTTACTATTATTCAAGCCTGACGGGAACAGATGAACTAAACTTTAATAATTAGGGTGCAAATTATCTTTTTAGTATAAGCTTAAAACGCACACTCCTCACTCCATTCTTTTAATCCATTAAAGTCTATAAAGTTGAATCATACAAAAACAAATCGAAGATTAGGCCTGGTTAGGTTCTGTTCTATGGTCTATATTGTAAGTGTGCATAGTTTCAGCTTTCTATATCCTCTCTAGAGGCTTCTGGAAGGTGTGTAAAGACACACACACCACTCACAAACACAACACTCAAGACAATTGCATATATATACATGTCACTCATCTTCTTCCTATAATCACTCGGCATTAGAACCAACCTATCCGAGCACTACTCATAACACAACCTTTCTCAAAAACCACCAATTAGTTTCCTGTTTCCGGTCGGAATGAAGTACCGAGAGTGGGGTATTCATCATGTGGTCCCATTTCCTTACATGGGTTTGTGTCTACATCTTGTGCCTCGTGCAGAGATAGGAGTGAGGTGCAATATGTGGTCTACTCGGCATGCACGTACCCTTGGCCAAACTTACTTTACGCAAAAAAAAAACAAAAAAAAAACAGTCTTTCATTATCAATAAAACCTCAGGAGTGTGCGACATTGATATGCTGCAACAGCCAAGTGCACAGAACAAAAACTGGCGCTACAGAACAGACGTGCTCGTGTTTCTAAAACATATTTTTTATTGTATTTGGATAACTCGATAACTTTAAAGGTACACAAACTCTCTTGGGTGGCTATATGGTCTAAGGCGCTACTCTCGCAATAGATTAGATTGCAGAAGATGGGGAGATTGGGATTTGATCCCAGTAAGGTGTTCTGAGGATGGTTTTCCTGAATGATTGTCCACTCTCCCTCCTTATATATTCGATTACACTTCCTCTAAATTTAGCCTTCTTAATCCCCAACAAATTAGTGTAATTAGTTTATAGGCGGATAACCCCAAAGGGTAGTTAAGAGGTGGTGCTAAAAAATTACACTATTTATTCAATCGGCAATTTCCTATCTCAATAAACGTGCCTCTGCCGATGGTTACACGAAAGACTGGTACCCTTTTCAAAACGGGATGCATGATCAATCTACTCCTTATACATTTTAAGTTGAGGCTCGAACCAGGAATACCTAATATGCTATGCAACCCACATAGCACTCACGATCGCCACAGGGGTATTCCCCCATACGTACAACATAGATACATACGTATAAACGTGCATACAAACATAAATACATACATACATAATCACGCCCTTCCCTTACAAGGTAGGTCAGAAATTGTGCATGGAGTTAAAAAAAATGTCTTACTTAATCCGTCCTCAATAACTTTCTCTACACTTACCAATCCTTGTACACTCCCTTCGCTTTCACAGCATTCATACACCGAATCATACCTGCTCCTTTATTCTTAAAACTAAAGATGTTTCTCTTTTTCACACATTCGTCTACAACATTTAGCCAGGTCTTACATGGCCTACTCCTTCCTTTTGATCTACACACACTATCTTATTATATCTGCTTCGTTACTAAATCCACAATCATCTTTTAAACCAACGTGAGACGTTCTTTCACAGTGACCTACCAGATTACCTTTCAAACCACACTCCTTCAGCACCCATTTATCTGTACATACGAGGTTTTACACACTCATTTATCTGTACATACGAGGTTTTACACACCCATTTATCTGTACATACGAGGTTTTACACACTCATTTCCTAGATATTGCATTCCAACCGCATTTAACTTGCTCTTGTGTTTCTCCTGACTAACACAAATTTTACATCCATATAACAATGTTGGCGTTAAACACACTTTTATATATTGCCATATTTTCCCCATTTGCTACTACTTTATTCTTTGTAATAATCTGCATATATCCAACTACTCTTTGAGATTCACTCCCTTTTCTGTCAATTTTACCATCCATCCTTACATTTTTACAGAACCTAGGCCGTAGCCCGCCAATAATTTCAGGAGGGTGGGGGTTGGAGGCCACATCTCCTAATTGCTGGAGGCTAGAAATAAATCGAAATATTCAACACCTCTAGAAGCTTTCCGAAGTGTTTTTTTTATGGCAACATAACACCATAACTACCGGAGGCGAGGAAAAATTATAAATGTTGAGCACCTTTTGAAGCTCTCTGAAGTGCTTTTTATGGTAACACAGCCCTCTAATTTGTACTTGTACTTAATTTTTATATTGTTTGAACCATAAATAAGGCCTTATATATATATATATATATATATATATACATACATAGTTAGTTATATTTCGGGGGGCAGTTGAACACCCCTCCCCCCCGACCACGGACTTGTACAGAAAATTCTGCCCAGATAAACAAAATCATTCACGTGTTCTAACATTTTTCCATTCATACTAAGTGGACAGACATTTCCTTATCAAAACTATCAACTTAGTTTTAGATATATTTATACGAAGATTATTTCTACCCTCCATCACATTCAAACTATTTAATACAGTCTGCAGGTAACTTCTATTCTCAACCATTAATACAGCATCACCTGCATATAATAGCACTTTCACATTCACATTGTCCAACTGTACACCAACCATACCCTCACAAGCGTCCTCATACACTTATCCATGATAACATTAAACAAACATGAAGACATAACATAACCTTTTCTTACACCCCTTCCAATGTCAAATTATTCACTTAAAGCTCCATCCACCCTAACGCACGCTTTACTTCTATCATACATCGCCTTAATTGCATTTACTCACCATGCATCCACACCATACTCTCAGAGCATTCCATAACATATTCCTATTCACTCGACCATAGGCTTTCTCCATCATATCAACAAATGTACAATACATTTTCTTCCATTCTGCCATGCATTTCTTAACCAATTGTTCCAATGCAAATAAAATGAGATCCATTCAACCTCCATCCAGCAAGAAACAACATTGCACACCCCAAATCTTGTCCGCAGTTTTTCACGCACTCTCCTAAAAACTTTGCCTGGAATACTAAACCAACTAATTGCCCTATAATTTTTACATTCACTCTTACTGCTTTTATCTATGTTCAAAGGAACAGTGACAGCATTCTTCCAGTCATTAGAAACATTCAAAATCTCATCATACACACAGAATAAATCACACAATCTGGCAGCTAATAGCATGCTCCCATACTGTAGCATTTCACTTGTGATCCCATCTGCACCCACAGCCTTGCCCTTATTTAACACTTCATTAGATTTAACACCTCATCCTCATTAATTATTTTACTCATCATAGCATTTTCTCTATTTTCCGCCATTTTCTTTATGTTTTCGACAAACAATTAATGTTCAAAATATTCCTTCCATCGCTTTCATGTACTTTTATTCCAGATAATCTCACGTCCATTCGGAATGACATAGGTCTTTTCTTACACGCCTTGTTTTGCTCTCTTTACCCACACCCAGAACAGCTTCTTATTTCCTTAAAAATCATACTTCATTCTTTATCCTTTTTTAAATCTCATTTGATCCTTACTCTCCTTCCATATTTTCTTTGCATTCATATTTTCCTCCTTGTATATTTCCCACAACCTCTTACTTTCTTTTTCACTCTGCACAGCAATCGTTCGGTTGTCTGTTTCTTTATTCTGTTCCACAAATTATTTTACCTATTCATTCCATCATTCATCTTTTTTTAATATTCCCACCATCGCAGATCCCCACACATCTTTCAAGCACTCAACTATGGCCTCTTTTATTTTGTTGCAAGCACTTTTCAACTCATAATAATTTATTTCGACATTCCTTTCGTTCTCTTCTAAAGTTAATTTTTCGCCCGGCCACTCCACTCCACTCTCACACTTATATCCTGCACTTTTTCCGCTCTCATTCTTACTTAATTAATATTCTTGCTCTGTTTTTCACAAAATTCCAAACTAATTTAACCATTGGGATCACTAGGAAGTGATCAGTTCCACATTCAGCTCCACGCACAGCTATATTATTATTAACTTAACTTCTCCGTGTCTCATCATACCCAACAAAATCAATCATTGTTCTCAAATACCCTCTTTACCATGTATACGAGTGAAGATATTTGGTAATTAAACCCTGTGTTTGACACAAATACACAATTTTCTTAACACAGGCTCACTCATACATTGCCATTTTCGTTTACTATGTCATAACATAACCATACCTTCCTAACACACTATGAATTCTCTCTTCGGGTACCCTCGCATCCATTCATATATGCTAGCAAAATAATTCTTTCACCCGGTTCACATGCATTCGATACTTCATTGAGCTCATTCCAAAACTCCGCTTTCACGTTCTTGACTTCACCCTTCACCGGAACATAGCTAGCAAACAGAATAACTATACGAATCACTATTTTCATTCTTACCCATCTAAGTCTATATGACACAAACTCATACCCTCTTACAAACAGCTTAACTGTTGGGCTTGAGATTAAATCTACTACCTGTTTTCCCCTTACCCATTCATCCACACCTGACCACAGTGTCAAGCTCGTCATAAAAACATCTTTCATTTCCGCTTGGTTTCATCTATACACATAATATCCACTTTTCTTCCAAAAATTTCCTCTATTATTATTATTATTATTATTATTATTATTATTATTATTAGCACCGCGTCTTACTACCCGTTCGGGTTGTACGCACTTACGCTAATGTGTAGTGGTAGGGTGATTGTGAGATGAAATGGAGGACCTACATTTTAACGTGGAATCTGAACCACGGTGGAGGCCTGGCATTCCTCACATTCACAAGATGTATTGTCAGAGGTGAAGGAAGGGTTTGGTAATCAGGTAAATTTAGGCCGGGACCGAGGATTGAACCCCGGCCGCCAGCACAGGAGTCTGACACCTTACCCCTAGACCGCCAGGTCACCCAATTTCCTCTAACAGTTCATTCTCTTCCCCCCACCCTCCTCTCACATTCCACGTTCCTACTGTCCATGTTCCCACCAGATTGTCAACAGACGGGCCCTTTAGTCTAAACCTCAGCTGCCCATCATAACTTTAGTCGTCCAAGACTAATATTGTACAGTTTCTTTTAGTAATTAGTTTATAGTAGACCAGGCCACTAGCCTTGATCGTAGTCCCACCTATAAGAGTATTCACTGCTTACGGTGAGAGTTCTGTACCGATCGGGGCTGGCACATTCTATTAGGTACACCACAAGTACAATCAATCTCAGTATTCCCCTGAGCGCACTTGAACTGTTCCTACAAACCAGTATTCCTAGTGTAATTTAAAACCAAGACTTTATTGCCATATAAATTAGTGAGCATAAAAATATGTAGCAGTTAATTATTATAGTCAGCTTTACAGAGAAAAAAAAACATGTGACAGATGCTCTTGTCCTGTAAAATCAATAAGGCCAAGTGTTAAACATAAGATGAACAGATGGGCATACACATATTAAACTTTTTTGTATCTGATGATGCCAACATATGGTGATGTTTTTGAAAATAATAAATTCCTGGGAATATCTACTTCTGAAGACCAAAATATTCCATTAAGCCAAAAAAATACAACTAGACCAAAATAGTATGTGCCATATTCATTATTTGTTGATAATCATTTGCGAAAATACTAACGAATTTCCGGTCTATAGAAGATGGTTCATTATCATTCAAAACTAACTGTTTCTTTTTCAACCCAGTTATTTTTTTCTGACTACACGTTAATTAAAAAAAATCTGCACTCAAGGATAATTAAAACATGCCTTGGGCCAAGTAAGATGAACAAAAGTGTGTCTTCCTAACAACAAATTCTTTCTCGGGACTGTATTTCTTCTTCCATTGCCGAACAAGTATTTCATATACTCAACATACTAAGCAACAAGACAGTATATCCATTCTAAAACTAACAACCATGGAAACATTTACTTTCTTCTGATTTTTGTTTGTTTGTGGAATGGTAGAAGGATTTAATAGTTGTACTGTCAATCTCCAAGTGAATTTATTGTAATATATGTAGATAAGCAATGTGTATAAATATATATTAGTTAGCTTACAATTATAAATAAGATGTATATGATGCCAGGCCTCCACCGTGGTTCGGATTCCATGTTAAACTGTTAGGTCCTCCATTTCATCTCACAATCACCCTACCATTACACATTAGCGTAAGTGCGTATAAACTGAACGGGTAGTAAGACGCGGTGTTAATAATAATAATAATAAAATTAATAACATGTATATGCAGTGTATATAATTACATTTTATGGGCACTATTTAGGTTATTAGATGAATTTACACGATGGAAAGGACACAAAGAAACATTAACTTCGATTACGGATACCACCGTCACTGGATATTTGTATTAACTAATTTAAATATAGTTGAAAAATGGCATTTTTATATGGGAATCAAACCCATGACATCGGGATTAGCCCGTCAATACCCCTAACACTTTGCTAGCGAGTAATCAGACCCTAAACAGGGTAACCAACACTTCACTCAGAGTTTAGGGCAGAGTCTGTGATAGACGTGTGAATTAAACGACTCCTAGAGCATTGATTGAATTACAGCCACCGGTGACAAGGTCAGTTTTTTGCTGCCGCGTGTACCTGGTATAAATGTTCAGTGTTGTCGATGAATACAAATATTACCATTAATTTGGTTTTGGTTACATTCGTCTCTGGACACATCTTTCAATTAAATTGAATATATTTGAAAAATGTATAATCTAGGAAGTCTAGCCCGGGACTCGCCAATGGTCTTGATACTGTGATATCCAGTGATGAGATAAATTCATACAACTCACGCACACCCAAACACACTATTTTATTTTATCACCGCGTCTTTCTATTTGTTCATGTTATCCGCACAACACACTATCATCTTGCTACATACATACTCACATACACACACCCTCACAAATCAACCTCATCCAGCCCCTTCAAGCATACACACTCACTACATTTCACACATACACTATTTTCCACACTCTCTCTCTCTCTCTCTATATATATATATATATATATAGTACAAGGGATTCCCAAAGTTTAACCGGTGGGACATCTGCAGCCCTAGAGCTTAGGTGTGAGGCTCGCGGCCATTTGAGTGTTTATTATTTTTTTAATATAAAGTTTGATATTTGATAAAAGCAAACGTATATAAGGGTCAACGTCTGAAAGAGTGATATATTGGATCCCAACCAATTTTAATGAATATGTTTTCCAATACTATTTTTAATGAAAAAAAATTAAGTCAGAAAAACATTTACTGTATTTATAATATTAATATAATTAGAACACACTTACTTATGAATCATATAATTTTTATATAGTTTACACTAAAAAAAACTTTAAGGTGGTCCCGTGTCCTCAGGTACATTTTATCAAATTATAAAATTGAAATTATATTGCTCAATAAGATACAAATAAATATTAAAAGTTTAATTTTATAGGAGCAACTGAACTTTAAAGAGTAAATCGACCAAATTTGTACCCAAGTTTCGGCTCCTGCTGGTTCCATTATGAAATAAACTCTCCTAACAAACAAGGGCGCATGATACATCAAAGCGTTGTTTGTAATGAAACAAGTTCAAAATGCAAGATACATCTTCTTCAAAATATTAGTCAAATATAAACTTATTATTTAATAAGAGTAGATTTTAACCTGACGATCCCAATATTTAAATAAGCAAGTGAATGTATATATATTTATGCCAGCTCTTAAAATGTTGGTGGGTTAGGTAAAATACAGCTGGATTATTTTTTCCCCACTACTATAATAACTCGGTTTTTAATAACTAGCCTGAGTCCTAAAATTCAACTGTTTACAGTTTTCTCCATTTGTTTATCACATTCATTTTTATTTTCTCACTATCTTACAGGTAGAAAAATTATTGTGATCGTATAAAAAATCTAACTCGAAATTTTGATGAATCTTGACGTTTCATTACCCCCCGAATACGAAAAAGTGGTTCCATCTGTCTGTACCTCCAACTAGAGCCTAAACTATTTTACCGATCAGGCTAAAACTTGGTATCTAGGATTTTAAAAGGGTTGCTCTGAGGGATTCTTGAAATTGAATATCTAACCCTAAAATTAAGGGTAGTTTACTGAAGGGCAAAAAGAGAAAAAGTCGATTTTCTCAAAATCGGATATAATTATTTTGATTAAATTTCATTTCTAAACATTTTTAAATATTCTAAACAAAATGGCTACTCTCAATATTTCGGCAAAATGATTTTAAGGGCTCCGGTCTGATGCGTTAATTCTCATTTTGTATTATATCTCTGAAACTATTTGAGAAATGAAATGACTTGTTATTACAAATATGTAAATCTATTTATAATACACATATTATAATCGAAGCATATTTTTATAAAATCAATAACTTTCAAGCTATATGCATGTAAATATTAACTTTTCTAACACTAAGAGTAAGGTAATGTGACCGTAAAAAAACCTAACCTTAAATGGTTTTTGATGTCGACGTCTCATAGCTCCCCGAATCCTAAAAAGTGGTCTTTGTGTGTCTGTTTAAACTCAAAATTAAGAGTAGTTTAATAAAGAGCAAAAAGAGAGCAAAAAGATTTTCTCAAAATCGGCTCTAACGAATTTGATTAAAATTCGTATCTTAGGCGTTGATTAAGATTATAAATAAACTATTTTCATTTTCCCGTGAAAATTACTTTTAGGGTATTTTAAAGAAGCTGAAATTTTCGTATCTTCACTACTATTTGAGATACTAAATAGCTTATAATTGCAAAATTGTAGTACTATTAAAAATAAAAAACTTGTATATGGTATATATTTTATGAAACCAACAGTTTCTTAGATATTGGCAAATATATTAATACAATTTTGTGAGCTTTATATTTTTAAAGACATATTACTTAGGATTTAACGCAATAATTCTCCAATGCCATAGAATAATTAAATATAAGTAAGTCTCTCAAAAAGTTTATGTTATTTTCCTTAAACCTCTTAGGAAAAAGTTTGTACAACAATGATCTATCTCCTTTATTCTAGACTCAATATCCAATATTTACATTTTTTATTGGTCAAAATTTATAAATGAGGAATTTAATAGCAATGCGATGACATGAAGATGTGCAACACCTGATAAAATGTCGAAAATGTTAACCGGAAGTCGATATTTTACTACCAAGTGGTGACCCATGTGGACCCAAAATTGATCTTTTTTATCGGTTCAAACATACAATTGAGGACATTATTTCTTTAAAAATAAAATTATAAAATTTAAAACGGTGACTCAAAAAATGTTTTTCATAAGGATAGTGCAATTTATACTTGGGTTTGCTAATGTATATTATTTTGATTCACATATTTTACGAGTTTTTAGTAAATATTTCCATTTTTAAACAATAGAGCGAGAAATTCCGTGCGGAGCTCCGTACCATTTGTTACTTTCTCGCTATCTTACAGGTAGAGAAAGTATTGTAATCATAAAAAAAACCTCAAGAATTTGATAAATTTCAACGTTTAATGAGGCCCCGAATCCGAAAAAGTAATTTTTGAATTTCCGTCTGTCTGTCTGTAGCTCGGACCAAAGCCTAGAATATGTTATCAATCGTCCTAAAACTTGTTATCTAGGGTTTTCATAGGGTTGACCCAAGGTTTCTTGGAATGGGATATTTAACCCTAAAATTAAGGGTAGTTTACTGAAGGGCAAAAAGAGAAAAAATAAATTTTCTCAAAATATGCTCAAAGATTGTGATTAAATTTCATTTCTAAGCAATGATCAATATTATAAACAAAATGGCTACTATAATTTTTTCGGCAAAATGACTTTAAGGTTTCCGGTCCGATGCGTAAATTCTAATTTTTTATCACATCTCCAAAACTATTTGAAAAAATGAAACTTCTTATCATTGCAAATAGGTAGGTCTATTTATAATAAAAATATTTTACTTTAAACATATTTTTATAAATCCAATTATTTTCAAGCTATACGCAAATATATATATTTTAGCTTTTCGAACACTAAAGGTCAAGTATTGCGACCGTAAAAAAACCGAACCCGCGATGGCAATGGATCGTCTCATGACCTCCCGACCCCTAAAAAGTGTTTTTGCAATGCCGTCTGTCTGTGTGTGTCTGTTTAAACTCAAAATTAAGAGTAGTTTAATAAAGAGCAAAAAGAGAGCAAAAAGATTTTCTCAAAATCGGCTCTAACGATTTTGATTAAAATTCGTATCTAGGCATTGATTAAGATTATAAACAAAATGGCTATTTTCATGTTCCTATGGAAATGACTTCTAGGCTACTTTACAAAAGCGAAAATTTCCATATCTTCGCAACTATTTAAGATAATTAATATCATGTCATGGCAAAATTGTAGTACTATTAAAAATAAAATAAAATTTTATATGAAATAGATCTTTATAAAACCAATAGTTTCTGAGATATTGGCAAATATATTAATACCATTTGGTGAACTTAGCTGTACAAATATACTACTTAAGTTTTAACGCAATAATTCTTTAATTCCATAGAGTAAGTAGATAAGTAAGTCTCTCAAAAATGTTATGTTCTTTTCTCAGGGGAAATATTTGAACAGCGATGATCTATCTCTAACATTTTAGACTCATTAGTCAATATTTACGTTGTTTATTGGTTTAAATTTATAAATGAGAAATTTATTAAAAATGCGATAACCATGAGATGTGCAACCCTTAATAAAATGTCGAAAATATTAATCGGAAATGTAAATTTTAATACGAAGTATTGACCCCTGTGGATCCAATATAGATTTTTTTTTCTCCATATACAGGTCTACTAGTAAGGACTTTGATTCTATAACAAGAAAACCATACAATTTAAATCCGGGAGTCAAAAAGGGTCTAACGTAACTATAACGCAATTTTGGCTCTGGTTTGCTTGTGTATATTATTTCGTTTCACATATATTACAAGTTTTGAGTAAATATCTCCATTTTTAAACAATAGAGCGAGAAAGTCCGTGTGGAGTTCCGTACCATTTATTTCCTTATTTAACTAATCTGGTATTAGCAACTATTATCTAATACTAAAACTATTTCTTAACATCTGGACTCAAGGTAATGCCAAGTGGTCCTGTTGCCACCTTTTGAATGTTGATCTACCACGGCGGAGGTCTGGCATTCCACACATTCACAAGTTGTGATTAATACACTTCTTGTCAGAAGTGAAGGAAGGGTTTGGTAATTAGATAAATCTGTGCCGAGAACGAGGATTGAACCTCAGACCCCCAACACAGAAGTCTGACCCCTTACTCCTAGACCACAAAAAAGAACCATTGAAGACAAAAGGATTACAACTATTAAAATCAACAAAGAAAAAAAAATGTGTATAGGAACGTAAGGCTGAAGAATATAAAATGAATTAAAATAAAGATAAAACCAAAATAAGTTAACCATCAACTTCAATTACAGAGCCAAAATTAATGAGCAGAATATAGCAACAAAAGAGCGAAAATACGACCAAACCTTTTATTTATTTGAAGTATTTAACGTGCACTTCCTGAACCTACTTATTATATCGGCACACGAGAATTTCTATGAGCGAGTTAGAAAGGGCCTACCGATTTTGCCAGGAAATGTATTTTCACAAACCTTACAGGGTTCCTTTACATGCCACCATTGACACGGGACCGACGGATTTACTTCCGCTTTCTTTAAAAGAAAACAACCGTCGATCCCAGCTGGGCTTTAAACCCACGAAAATCGGGTCCTGAGGTGAGTACTTTACCCCAAGACCACCGAGCTATTTATAAATCAAGTGCTTCAAAATTGTCAAACTGTGATTTTAATCCTTAGAGCTAAACATTATAAAAACAAACCATAAAATATAAACTAAGAAAATAATTATAAGTGTTTATGTGTTTATAAAAGCATTAGAAAAAACTTAAGTATGAAATTGATAGAAAAGAAAGCTACATCCAACAAATACTAAAGAAACACTAGAGTAAATAGGGAATGTGTCACTCAGTATAATTCAAGGCGAACAGGGAACATGGCCGACAAGTTAATTATTATTATTAGCACCGCGTCTTACTACCCGTTCGGGTTATACGCACTTACGCTAATGTGCAATGGTAGGGTGATTGTGAGATGAAATGGAGGACCTACAGTTTAACGTGGAATCAGAACCACGGTAGAGACCTGGCATTCCTCACATTCACAAGATGTCTTGTCAGAGGTGAAGGAAGGCAAGTTAATGCTTAAAGTCTTATTAGATAATATAAATGCACACTTAAAAGGTTACACTTAGCAGAGATATAAGGTTGTAGAGAAAGAACGATTCCCTCAAGATCAGAACGATTCAGTAACAAAGAGGTGGTAGTCCCAAATAAAGGCGATCACTCAAATGTAATATAGCTATACAAAAAAAAACTCATCGATTATTTAAAAATAATATAACTTATAGTCAATTTTATAAAAATAAACATTTTTTTAAAGAAAAAAGTTCCGTTTAAGAACTCTAAAATGAATTAATGATTCATATAATAACAAATAATTTCAAGATAAATATCCTGATTATTTTTTAAATCGCAAATGTTTTGTTTATATTAAATATTTAAATATGAAACTCTTTGGAATAAGTATGTGCTTGCCCTCTAGTAAAAAAAAAGAAAGTTAAATATACAATTATTGGGGTACAAAAATGTGCAACGAGACCGTCATAATTTTTACACTGCTTTAAAAATGATTTGCATTAAAAATAGATTGGTTTGTACCATTCAGGTCTAAAATATGTTTGGTTTTAGACACATGTTTAAAAATAAAAACTATAAGAAAACATAAAAATAATTATCATTTTTAAAATTGACATACTTGCTTGGAAAAGTTAGCCATGTACATTATTTGACCAATAATATTTAGCATTTTTATCCATTTCTAATAAAGGAATAAAAACAATTAAAATAAGGTATGAATTGACTGATCCAACTATTCACCCTCTTAAACATGTAGATAACGTAAGTATATTAAATTGTTCCCTATTCTGAATCTGAAACATGTACCCAATTATAAGGTATACAAAGACCCTTCCCGTGGACCCAAATTGAATATATTCAACGACCCCAATCATAAACCTAAATAATTCCAAGTATCCAAAATCTTAGTATCATGCACATAAATAGAAGGTAAGCGACACCATTGCAAATATAGTATTCAAAACCCTTGCACCATGTATCTATAGTGAGGGTAATCCACACCCCTGCACCATGTATCTAGAGTGAGGGTAATCCACACCCCTGCACCATGTATCTATAGTGAGGGTAATCCACACCCCTGCACCATGTATCTATAGTGAGGGTAAT
>CABFVX010001258.1:164872-178796 GCA_902151425.1 Timema shepardi | reverse complement strand
CACGGTTTAGTGTGACCTGGCAGGAGAGAAATGGAGCGAATCACGCTTTAGTGTGACCTGGCAGGAGAGAAATGGAGCGAATCACGCTTTAGTGTGACCTGGCAGGAGAGAAAGGGTACAAGGAAAACTAAACGCTAGGCTAAACCATACATACTTTCTCATATGGCAGGTTTATATTGTAGTAGGAAACAAATGAACACGCAATGTATCACGTATATAGTTATATCTATAATGTAAATTACCAACCAGAAAATAAAAAATTAATTGTAGAGATCATTTTGTAAAATGTATATAAAATATTCAAAAATTCGTCGGTTACTAAATTATCTTTAAATAAATTTTCCGCCAGGAACAAAAGTGCTCACATCGACATTTATCATTAAAAGATCGCCAGATATTCAATTTGAACAAAATCGTGCAAACATTCTTGAAAATGTTATTATTTTCAAAAATCTATTATCAGGGAACTACCCTTAATTTTAGTGCTGTAGTAAAGAATTAGATAACATTTAAATAGATTAGAACGTTTTTTAAAAAAATTCAAAGTCCATGGGATATCTAATTAAAAATTCAAAATATCCAAATTTCGAACTAACCAGCTGGTACCCAATAAGTCAGTAACCTCAAAATATGCTACATGTGAAAACATACATGTTACATCTTATATATACAACACACATACACAGTCACACATACATGAAAACAACAAGAAAATTCAAACACAAAATATTAAAACTTGGAAAAATGGCCATACGACAATTGAAGACGGAATACAATCAATCAGTCAGGACTGAGCCAATACGTCTCCTATTCTAGGCAACCCGCTCGCCACCGGTGTGAAACCCCCTCTGTTTCTTTTACTAAGCACATTAGACGATATGGGTCTGAGAATCAAAACTATTTTATTTATTCTCAGAAGTTAAGACTATACAATCCAAATTTCTTGTGGTTGTTTGTTTTGGACCCCCCCCCCCCTGTTTAAACAGAGTGGGAACAGGGGTGTGCGGGTGGGGGTAGGGGCTGCGATGGGAAATCGTTATTTTGCCTCAAACACAACATCTCGAGAACTAGAACTTTGTGAAAGTTGATTAACCTGAAACTAGAGGAAGTTGTCAAGTTTTATCGTTGTTTCTAAGTTGGTAGGAGTGAGAGGGCAGATTGTCAATGTCTGGGTGTAACGCGGGTAAACCACTGTCCCGGGGCAGCTCTAGTATTAAACCAGGTATGCACGCGTCAAGTCCTCTGTACCAGAGGCGGGTACAGAGATCAACGATATTAAAGATCCAAGTATTGAAGTGTTGTATTTCCAAGTATTGAAGTGTACTAGCTACAAGTATTTAAGTGTTGTAGCTCCAAGTATTGAAGTGTTGTAGCTCCAAGTATTGAAGTGCTGTCGCTCCAAGTATTGAAGTGTTGTATTTCCAATGTATTGAAGTGTTGTAGCTCCAAGTATTGAAGTGCTTTAGCTCCAAGTATTGAAGTGCTGTAGCCCCAAGTATTGAAGTGCTGTATCGCCAAGTATTAAAGTACTGTAGCTCCCAGTATTGAAGTGTTCTAGCTCCAAGTATTGAAGTGATGTAGCTCCGAGTATTGAAGTTCTGTCGCTCCAAGTATTGAAGTGTTGTAGCTCCAAGTATTGAAGTGATATAGCTCCAAGTATTGAAGTGATATAGCTCCAAGTATTGAAGTGTTGTATTTCCAAGTATTGAAGTGTTCTAGCTCCAAGTATTGAAGTACTTTAGCTCCAAGTATTGAAGTGTTGTAGCTCCAAGTATTGAAGTGTTGTAGCTCCAAGTATTGAAGTGCTGTAGCTCCAAGTATTGAAGTGTTGTAGCTCCAAGTATTGAAGTGTTCTAGCTCCAAGTATTGAAGTGTTGTAGCTCCAAGTATTGAAGTGTTGTAGCTCCATGCATTGAAGTGTTCTAGCTCCAAGTATTGAAGTGCTGTCGCTCCAAGTATTGAAGTGTTGTATTTCCAATGTATTGAAGTGTTGTAGCTCCAAGTATTGAAGTGCTTTAGCTCCAAGTATTGAAGTGCTGTAGCCCCAAGTATTGAAGTGCTGTATTGCCAAGTATTAAAGTACTGTAGCTCCCAGTATTGAAGTGTTCTAGCTCCAAGTATTGAAGTGTTGTAGCTCCAAGTATTGAAGTGCTGTAGATCCAAGTATTAAAGTGCTGTAGCTCCAAGTATTGAAGTGTTATAGCTCCAAGTATTGAATTGTTGTAGCTCCAAGTATTGAATTGTTGTATTTCCAAGTATTAAAGTGCTGTAGCTCCAAGTATTGAAGTGCTGTAGCTCCAAGTATTGAAGTGCTGTAGCTCCAAGTATTAAAGTGCTGTAGCTCCAAGTATTGAAGTGCTGTAGCTCCAAGTATTAAAGTGCTGTAGCTCCAAGTATTTACGTGGGTTAGCTCAGAGTATTGAAGTGCTGTAGCTCCAAGTATTGAAGTGCTGTAGCTCCAAGTATTGCTGTCTCACCTCCCCCCAGTCAGTTCTGTGCTGCTAGGCGGAAAGTCAGCTGTATGTTAATTGCGCGGAGCTAGCCCGACAGGTCTGAAGGCGATATTTGGTAACTTGCCATATCACGCGGCGATAACCGGTTTAATCCACCGCAGAGTATCGCCGGATCGATTCCCAGAGCCTGTGCCAATGAGCGGCTAAAATTGAGACCCCTTGATTATATCAGGTCGAGTGATGGCGTCTAGGGGCTGCTGGCAACCCGTCACACACCCGAGTATTACATACAGTAGCCCCGTGGTTTCTTTGGTGCTGACCGACAGCTCACAGCTGACAGTCAACGTTTAGGTATATACAGTAGCCTCATGGCTTCTTTGGTGCTGAATGACAGTTCACATCTGACAGCTGACGCCTTCGAAAAGTTACCAGACCAAATTTTGTATCCCTACGCTGAACCATATGCTCTGAAAAAACATATGTTTAGCAGCTGTCACTTCTGAAAGTCGAAATGTAGGTATATACATACCTAAATGTTGACTGTCAGAAGTCAGCTGTGAGCTATCAGTCAGCACCAAAGAAGCCACGGGACTACTGTAGCTCTACTTGACAAGGGAAGAAGAGCAAGTTTTTATTGATGTTGTCTCCGTGAAATATAATACTCGGACCTGGTTATGTGATGGCTGAGTATTATTTGTTATACTCTCAAATAGATATTAATTATGTTTTAAATAAACAAACAAAAACCTTTTATACGAGCGGTTCTGTCATTAGTAGAGCTCTCTCCCTCCGTGTCATTATCGTTACTACAGTCTTAACATTTCTCCTTGGATTTCATGTTGAAACATCACCTATAATATATTTATGAATTTCAAGTTGAATATCACCTATAATTTCTCTATGGATTTCAAGTTGAAATCTCCTTTAATTCTTCTATGGGTTTCAAGTTGAATATCTCCTTTAATTTCTCTATGGATTTCAAGTTGAAATCTCCTTTAATTCTTCTATGGATTTCAAGTTGAATATCTCCTTTAATTTCTCTATGGATTTCAAGTTGAAATATCCTTTAATTCTTCTATGGATTTCAAGTTGAATATCTCCTTTAATTTCACTATGGATTTCTAGTTGAAATCTCATTTAATTTTTCTATGAATTTCAAGTTGAATATCACCTATAATTTCTCTATGGATTTCAAGTCGAATATCTCCTTTAATTTCTCTATGGATTTAAAGTTGAAATATCACCTATAATTTCTCTTTGAATTTCAAAATGAATATCTCCTATAATTCTTTATGGATTTCAAGTTAAAATCTCTTATAGTTTTCCTTGGATTTTCTGTTGATATTTTATCCTTGGTAATCAAGTTAGACAGAAAACAAATGAATACTCCATTCAATAGTAAATTATATTAATAGATAATTACCGTTTATCACGTGGTTTTGGACGTCTGGATCGCAATAGATGTCAAATTATAAAACTGTTCGGCGTATAATCAAAGAATGTACCTGCCAAATTTTGTTAAAATGTCCGGACCCTAACTCCACTCAGTCAACAGGCTGTAGAAAATTGGGGGACCCCAATATTAAACGAATAATTTTGTATTCAACGTGTCAACATGATAATTTTTTTCTTCTTTACAAAATTTATGTTAAAGATATTAATAATATTATAATAATATTTAGCACCGCGTCTTACTACCCGTTCGGGTTATACGTTTTAAGTACTAATTACTCTAATGGATTAGGAATTGGGAAGGTTGAATTAGAGGGAGTGAACCCACATTTGCGTGGAGGGAGAGTGGAAAACCATTTAGGAAAAACCACCCTCAGTTCACCCGACCGAGATTCGAACCTCGATCTCCCCGTCCTCAACAGTCGAGCTCAACACGTTAAAGATATTATTTAGAAATATTGTCATCACAATAAATTTAATTTGTTTAGTACAAAAACTAAGCATAGCTTAGTAAGTAATCTTTTGAGAGAAATGAAAATAATAATAATAATGTAGGACGTTATAATTTGACTGAAATCTCTAGAACCAAAAGAGAAATACATTAGGATTTGTCTAATTCGACATTGGTTAAATAGAAAAATAGAAAAATTCAAACATACCATGACCCCCTACAAAATGTATATTTAAATCAATGGTAAAAAAAAAACACAATTTAATTCTAACTTTAGAAGGATATTGGGTGGCCTGGTGGTCTAGGGGTAAGGTGTCAGACTTCTGTACTGGCGGCCGGGGTTCAATACTCGGTCCCGGTACAGATTTATCTGATTACCAAACCCTTCCTTCACCTCTGACAAGACATCTTGTGAATGTGGGGAATGCCAGGCCTCCACCGTGGTTCGGATTCCACGTTAAACTGTAGGTCCTCCATTTCATCTCACAATCACCCTACCATTACACATTAGCGTAAGTGCGTATAACCCGAACGGGTAGAAAGACGCGGTGCTAATAATAATAATAATAATAATAATAATAATAATAATAATAATAATACTTCTAACTAAAAATAATTCTACCGTATTTTATTTCAACAGTCTGATGACGGTTCATCAAAAAGGTCCGCTGGCCCTGTTTTAAAAAGCAACATCAGATGTTGAGGTCGCTGAACAGTCTCTTCTGTTCCGACAAGTGTTCTGGTCGTTCTAAAAGGAACTCTCTCACGGCCCTTAACACAGAGGACGACCGTTCTTCTGACTGACATAATGAGGGGGTGAAGGGAGGCGGACACCCCCCCCCCACACCCTTAAGATACACTCGTGATGTGCACCCTCTTCTACTCAGGGGTGTACAAACACAACCCACATAGACCCTTAGAAAGAGGGCAGTTTTGGAAGATATTTTCAATTAGGGTTTTATTTTTTTAGTGAGAGTAAATGAGTTACAATAACAGCAATAACAGTTATATTATCACACTCGACTACAGCGCTCGGTGGTTTAACGTGTCACTAAAGTCGAGTCTGCTGTAGACCAGATTTTTTTGCGCCGCGTCTTACTACCCGTTCGGGTTGTACGCACTCACGCTAATATGTAATGGTAGGGTGATTGTGAGATGAAATGGAGGACCTACAGTTTAACGTGGAATCCGAACCACGGTGGAGGCCTGGCATTCCACACATTCACAAGATGTATTGTCAGAGGTGAAGGAAGGGTTTGGTAATCAGATAAATCTGTGCCGGGACCGAGGATTGAACCCCGGACCCCCAGCACAGAAGTCCGACACCTTACCCTCTAGACCGCCAGGTCACCCATACCAGTGTTAAACTGACATAATGTCCCCTGTTGGTCTATGTGCCGTAATACCGGTATCAAACTGACATAATGTCCCCTGTTGGTCTATGTGCCGTCATACCGGTACCAAACTGACGTAATGTCCCCTGTTGGTCTATGTGCCGTCTATACCGGTACCAAACTGACGTAATGTCCCCTGTTGGTCTATGTGACGTCATACCGGTACCAAACTGACGTAATGTCCCCTGTTGGTGTATGTGACGTCATACCGGTACTAAACTGTCCTAATCGATCTATCTCGGATCATATTTCACACACGGGCCGTGTGATTACCATCACGCTTTCATCTCGAGCCGACATTTTGAAGAGGCGAGACAAGGATGTGATTGATGGCCGCGAGCGATTGGCGCGAATCGAGCAGGTGGTGACAACTTGGCTGTTTTACCTCTAGATTTAGTTATTCTCAGTGCGATCACGGTGGCTAAAACAGACAAATAGTTCCCAGCATATATTCTAGAATTATTTATAGCGGGAAAAGTAATTTGTTTGTGTTTTGTTTTCTTGAATTTAAAATGGAGGTGCGAGTTATGTAAATTATAACTTAGCTTTGTATCAGCGGCTGTTCTGTTCTTTTCATGTTTATTATTATTAGCACCACGTCTTACTACCCGTTCGGACTACATACATATGGACTAATTACACTAATGTGTTAGGGAGGAGGAAGGTTGAATTTAGAGGAAGTGTACACACATTTGCATGGAGAGAAAAAGTGGTAAATTACTTGAGGGGGATAACCAAATACACCCGACGTGGATTCGAACCCGACTCTTCGTCATCGTCACTCCAATCTATCGCGAGAGTGACGCCTTAGACCATGCGGTCACCGAAGTGGGTGTTCCAATTTTAATGTAGAAATATTAAAACCAATGGCGGTTCAATTGTAGACTTATTAACTATTATTATTATTATTATTATTATTAGCACCGCGTCTTACTACCCGTTCGGGTTATACGCACTTACGCTAATGTGTAATAGTAGGGTGATTGTGAGATGAAATGAAAGACCTACAGCTTAACGTGGAATCCGAACCACATTCACAAGATGTCTTGTCAGAGGTGAAGGAAGGGTTTGGTAATCAGATCAATCTGTGCCAGGACCGAGGATTGAACCCCGGACCCCCAGCACAGAAGTCTGACATCTTACCCCCTAGACCGCCAGGTCACCACTTATTAACTAATTATTGTCATGGAAAAATTCCGATACAATCGGTGAAGTCTCTTGCGCCGTTGACCCCCAATAGTCAGCGATTAATTAAAAACATTTCTATTCGTAAAGTTATTTTATTGGTTGTGTTTAATTTGCGGTTACAAACGGTACAGACACATAAACAATAACAATAATTAGTTTATCTTTACGTGTCTATTTATCAAAACGTGGTCGTTTTTTATGACGTATGCAATCGCTCGCTATAGAAATGGTCGCTCGTAAATTGTGGAGCTGTGTTTCGTAAACAGGTCTAATTAATCTTGTTACTATTATTATTATTATTATTATATTCAAGTACTTATAAAACTTTTATTAGACTGTAATTCTAGCGCACATAAAATAATGTTATACTCGCTTATAAGACAAGCAAGTGCCTTAGAATTTTAACACCGAGATCACGATTATAATATTTTAAATATTTATAAAACCTAAACGTTATTTAAAATTCATTCACGAGCCATATAATTTGATCAAGTTAAGGACTATCAAGGAAAGTGGTTGTTCGATTCTAAAGTGGGGAAAAAACCCCGAAATGAGACAACAAATTTGTGGGGTTTTTCCTTCTTTCTTTTTTTAAATGCTCCCAAACGTTTAAGAAATTTGGTTACTAAGTTTGGATAAAATAGGACGTGACTTAAGGGAAGTATTTTTGTTTAGTTTTTATAGCAATATTTTTGACAAAATTAATAAATAATTGCTCCAGTAGAAACAATGTTTAATTTTCTACACTTGTTGAATATCTGTCGGGAGCAAACTGAAATTTCTTTCTTTTCGTTTAAACGTTCTCATTAAATGCCCCCACCATGATCACATGCAACAACTGTCAATATTACCAACTGTAGAATATTAAACTAAACATAAATACCGAATAAAATAATTGTATTTATTTTGGTCGAAAAAAATGTTACCATAAAAACTTAAAAAATACCGACCTTAACTCACCCTTTGCGACTCACCTTAAGGGGATTGGGATAAGATATTTATCACCAAGAGAGTTGGTGGGAACAAGGGTTGGGTAGCTTTTCCATTAACTGGTGCCCTTCCCCCCCCCCCTCCTACTCTTAACAAATAGCCATCAATAAGTTAAATAGGCCTGTACATTATTTTAATATCTGTTATTAATAATGTATTTATGAATATAATAAATACAAAGTGAAACGTAAGTACTTGTCCGTGTTTCCATGTCTTTATTTCATATTAAGAAGAAGAAGAGGTCACTTTGTTGAAGCTGATGTGAAGGTCGCTAGAGTTGATGACTTCTTTCCTTTGTGTGGGCTCTCAAATTGGATGGGACTGTCTCTAGGGGATGATGGCACCACTGGGTAGACAGGTCTAGGGACTGGCTCTAGGGGATGATGGCACCACTGGGTAGACAGATATAGGGACTGGCTCTAGGGGATTGATGGCACCACTGGGTAGATAGGTCTAGGGGATGATGGCACCACTGGGTAGATAGGTCTAGGGGATGATGGCACCACTGGGTAGACAGGTCTAGGGGATGATGGCACCACGGGGTAGACATGTCTAGGGACTGGCTCTAAGGGATGATGGCACCACTGGGTAGATAGGTCTAGGAGATGATGGCACCACTGGGTAGATAGGTCTAGGGGATGATGGCACCACTGGGTAGACAGGTCTAGGGGATGATGGCACCACTGGGTAGACAGGTCTAGGGGATGATGGCACCACTGGGTCGACAGGTCTAGGGACTAGCGCCGACCTCGGACTGCGCCGACTCCTCGATGAACGCGGACTGCGCCCCCGGCCCGTGCATCAGGACGTGGGGCAAGATGGCCTGCACGGCGAACTTGGTGTTCTGCGGGACGTTGTTGTTGCTGAGCAGTTGCTCCAGCAGCCCCCTCATCACCTCCCCCCTGGTGTTGTACTGGAACATGTCGAACTCTCGCAGGTGCTCCTCGGGACGCAGGAAGTGCGCGAAGAAATACTTGACATCTCCGTACTCCCGGCTCAGACCCATCTGAACCAAGACAGACAGACAGACAGACCACGGCGGTCATTGGATGGCCTCTACCTGTTGCACGGATTCTGATGACACTCGGGCCGATAGAGGAACTGGTAGGGGGAGAACAATACTCACCTGCTCTAGTTGTTGCACGTCGAAGGCAAGGAAGGCCTCGTTGAGGTTGAGATGCCTCATGTCCTGTCTAGCCACGCCGGTGAGGTTGGTGGGCTCCTCCCCGTCCCCCCTCAGAGGTATCTTCTCCTGCATGTACCTGATGGCCTCCATAAACGCCGGCTGCTGCTGGACCTGCTCGCTCTGAAGACACTTCTCCAGCAGCGCCTTGGCGAAGGACCCCCTGGTCTCGAAGATGGACGCGTCGAAGCTGGTCCCCAGGATCTGCGTCATCACCTCCTCGTTGTCGAGGAACGTCTTCAGCATATCGTAGTAGCCCTCCTCCTTGCCTCCGATGGGCGTGATGAGGTCCAGGGCTCGGCCCAGCTGCTTGTACGTCCGGATGACCCCCTTGTCGAGGACCCCCGCGTGGGGCGGGTGTTCGGGGCTGATGTAGTCGCCCATACCCCCGGAGTACCCACCACCACCAGGGTAGCTGCCCCCTGTGTATCCTCCACCCATACTCCCTGGGTAACCACCCCCGCCACCTATACTCCCTGGGAAGCCACCCCCACCACTCATACTCCCTGGGAATCCACCCCCACCACTCATACTCCCTGGGAAGCCACCCCCACCACTTATACTCCCTGGGAAGCCACCCCCACTGCCCATACTCCCTGGGAAGCCACCCCCACTCATCCTCCCCGGATATCCTCCACCTCCGCCACCCATCCTTCCAGGGTAACCGCCCCCACCACCCATTGTGCCAATCTGATTGGGGAAGGAGGGTCCGGCGGCGTACTGCATCATCTGGGAAGGAGAGTTTGGTCCGATTAACGGCGCTGTCTACCGGGGGGTTTCGGAACTATCTCTATAAGTGGAGTGACGCGCCTAACCTGACGCGCTATCTCACCAATGTACGAGATAGAAAGAGAGGGAAGGACACGAGCGAGGTCTCTTGCTTACCTGCTGATAACACTTCCCCTCTTCCTCTGACGCGTATAAACACCCACTCTACTCCCCCTTGTTTCCTATTCTAGATAGACATTATGCTACGTCCTGTCAGGAAGACGTCTGCCAGTCATATTATCGAATAAACCAAACAGCACGAGTAGTAGACCATTCGAAAGAAACTACTGTACGTCAAGATAAAAACCAATTGTGACATTGTAAGACTATTTTAATAATTATTTAAAAATTTACGGTGTTTTTTTGGCACGTTATATCTTTAAACTTCACCCGATAAAACGTGAATTGCTATGACGTCACAGGTAGGCAACATCATCCTTAAAGGAAGAAGCTACAAGCATGCGAGGCCAACTCAGACGTTGGAGAAAGTAGATCTATCTACTCTCATAGCTGTCAGATAAGTATGAGTACGTGAAAGTAGATCTAGAGTAACCTTACAGTTGTCTGATAATACTCTTTATTTTTAATGCTACTTTAATCAACTGATTGATTGGTCATTAAGTGGAAAAACTCGTATGGACGGAGTCGGTGAAGGAATGGGGGCTGAAGGAGTACGATATGAAAAGGAATCCAACAGGTCGACGTGAAAGAAGCGGCTTACGTTGGTTTGGACGTCTTGAGAGGATGAGTGTGGATCGAGTGACGAAGATAATATATGAAGGTAGAGTGTGTGGATCAAAAGCAAGGGGTAGGCCACGTAACACGTGGCAAAATGCGTGAAAAAAGAGCGATATTAATAGTTCTAAGAATAAAAGAGCATGTGAGACTCTGTATGTGTGTTGTTGAAGAGAAGGGAGAATGCAAGGACAGGGAAGTGTTGAGAAAGTTAGCGAGGATGTATTAACCACGGAGTTGTTGTTTTGAGCTATATGTATAGTTTATTGCCAAGAGAACTGCGTGATTAGGTATGTGTGTGTGTGTGTTTTTATACGAATACCACGTGATACTTACAACACCTTGTGCCAGAAAGAGGACCGCCAATATATTCAGCATGATTGTTCCCGGCGTGTTCTTCTGGCTGGAATGGTCGAGGGTCGACTGAACCAACACTGCCCTGTTACGCCCGAGGTTCACAAACGGACACGTACACAATTAAAACCAGAACGCACTAAAAAAAGAAAAGGTTTAAGTAGTCAAATTGTAATAACGAGCAATTTATTTTAAGACATTAACGATAATGGTTTCCCCTCTAATGAGATTAAATAACGGATTGAAAAACATAAAATGTTAAACTTTTGGAACTATTCTAAATGTTAAAGCGGCCTTGACAAACAGTACCTATGGTCTCCAAGTTTGTTTCCCGGTGTTAAATTACCGTAAAACAGAGCGATTAAATGTGTTTGTGTGACCTTTTAATTTGTGGTTCAGGATTTTACCACCCCGGGAATGTAGATACGCTTGGTTCCGGATCTGGATTTTTAGCTAGAGACTGTTCACCATAGCTTTTTATCTGAATTACAGTTGAAAAATCATATGTTTGGATATTGAGCTCACAACACTTATAAAAGATTACCGTTTCGCTATAAATGATAAGGTTTTTAATTAGGTGTTATATTTTACATTTAAAATAACGTAAACTTAAGTTTTCTTACATTATTTCATTTCTTTTTATCCTACGAAACAATATTTTAAACTTAATTAAAAGTACTTATTGTGTATCAAAACCTTCTTAACTCCATCTAAAGTCTCGCATAAAACAAGATACCATTTGTCCTGGTTTAGAACCTAATTACAGTTTTAAAATGTTCCATGCTTACTGGTATGTAACTACACACAAGCAAGCTGACTTTCAAAACATACGTGCTAACTTTATTGTGAAGTGTTCTGTAGAGCTTGTCTGACTCAGGCATTCATACGAGGGGACTGTGTCTCCTATGTAACATACCTATGTTCCACTGTTACTAGACATCAGGCTTTCATACGAGGGAACTGTCCCCTATGTAACATACCTATGTTCCACTGTTACTAGGCACTGACCAAGCTTTAATACGAGGGAACTGTGTCTCCTATGTAACATACCTATGTTCCACTGTTACTAGACACTGACCAAGCTTTCATACGAGGGAATTGTGTCTCCTATGTAACATACCTATGTTCCACTGTTAATAGACATCAGACTTTCATACGAGGGGACTGTGTCCAATGTAACATACCTATGTTCCACTGTTACTAGACACTGACCAAGCTTTCATACGAGGGGACTGTGTCTCCTATGTAACCTATCTATGTTCCACTGTTACTAGACATCAGGCTTTCATACGAGGGGACTGTGTCTCCTATGTAACTGACCTATGTTCCACTGTTAGTAGACACTGACCAAGCTTTCATACGAGCGAGGTGTGTCCCCTATGTAACATACCTATGTTCCACTGTAACTAGACATCAGGCTTTCATACGGTGTAACTGTGTCCCCTATGTAACATACCTATGTTCCAGTGTTAATTGGCATCAGGCTTTCATACGAGGGGACTGTCTCTAATGTAACATACCTATGTTCCACTGTTACTAGATACTGACCAAGCTTTCATACGAGGGGACAGTGTCTCCCATGTAACATACCTATGTTCCACTGTTACTAGACACTGACCAAGCTTTCATACGAGGGGACTGTGTCTCCTATGTAACATACCTATGTTCCACTGTTACTAGACATCAGGCTTTCATACGAGGGAACTGTCCCCTATGTAACATACCTATGTTCCACTGTTACTAGACACTGACCAAGCTTTCATACGAGGGAACTGTGTCTCCTATGTAACATACCTATGTTCCACTGTTACTAGACATCAGGCTTTTATACGAGGGAACTGTGTGTCTCCTATGTAACATACCTATGTTCCACTGTTACTAGACATCAGGCTTTCATACGAGGGAACTGTCTCCAATGTAACATACCTATGTTGCACTGTTACTAGACACTGACCAAGCTTTCATACGAGGGGACTGTCTCTTATGTAACATATCTATGTTCCACTGTTACTAGACATCAGGCTTTCATACGAGGGGGCTGAGTCTCCTATGTAACATACCTATGTTACACTGTTACTAGACACTGACCAAGCTTTCATACGAGGGGACTGTGTCTCCTATGTAACATACCTATGTTCCACTGTTACTATACATCAGGCTTTCATACGAGGGAACTGTCCCCTATGTAACATACCTATGTTCCACTGTTACTAGACACTGACCAAGCTTTCATATGAGAGGACTGTGTCTCCTATGTAACATACCTATGTTCCACTGTTACTATGACATCAGGCTTTCATACGAGGGAACTGTCCCCTATGTAACATACCTATGTTCCACTGTTACTAGACACTGACCAAGCTTTCATACTAGGCACTGTGTCCCCTATGTAACATACATATGTTCCACTGTTACTAGACATCAGGCTTTCATACGAGAGAGGTGTGTCTCTTATGTAACATACCTATGTTCCACTGTTACTAGACATCAGGCTCTCATACGAGGGGACTGTCTCCAATGTAACATACCTATGTTCCACTGTTACTAGACATCAGGCTTTCATACGAGGGAACTGTGTCTCCTATGTAACATACCTATGTTCCACTGTTACTAGACACTGACCAAGCTTTCATACGAGGGAACTGTGTCTTTTATGTAACATACCTATGTTCCACTGTTAATAGACATCAGACTTTCATATGAGGGAACTGTGTCTCCTATGTAACATACCTATGTTCCACTGTTACTAGACATCAGGCTTTCATACGAGGGAGGTGTGTCTCCTATGTAACATACCTATGTTCCACTGTTACTAGACACTGACCAAGCTTCATACGAGGGAACTGTTTCCAATGTAACATACCTATGTTCCACTGTTACTAGACACTGACCAAGCTTTCATACGAGGGGACTGTGTCTCCTATGTAACATACCTATGTTCCACTGTTACTAGACA
>CABFVX010001258.1:95703-113200 GCA_902151425.1 Timema shepardi | reverse complement strand
GATTTATCTGATTACCAAACCCTTCCTTCACCTCTGACAAGACATCTTGTGAATGTGAGGAATGCCAGGCCTCCACCGTGGTTCGGATCCCACGTTAAACTGTAGGTCCTCCATTCCATCTCACCATCACCCTACCATTACACATTAGCGTAAGTGCGTATAACCCGGACGGGTAGTAAGACGCGGTGCTAATAATAATAATCATACGCATCGGCGTATTTACAAGTTACGCTAATGAGTTAGTGACGAGGAAGGTTGAATTTAAAGTAGGTGTCAATTCAATTAATTTGTGTCCAAAAATATGTTAGTGAAAAAACTGCTTCTACAAAAATTATGACTACGCAGAGAAAATTAAAATGCTATAGTTGTGGCTCTTAGGGAATTTTCAAATTGTCAGGATGACTGAAAATTGGTCGGAAAATAATTCCCGTGTCAGCGGAGGCTTATTTGTATGGGGGAGGGAGGGGGGTTGGTAAAAAAAACAAAAGGATTTTAGGGGGCTTATTCTTCAAATCCAGAAGTTAATTGGAAGCCCATAAAAGAAATTTAAAGAAGTATTTTCCTGATATTTAAAAAAATTAATTCTTCTAAAAGCTAATTGGAATATTGTTTTTTTAGTCTTACTATATTAAAAAATATTATAGGGAAGTAAACTAATCTACAAGGGGTCCAATTTATTACGGGGGGCGGGGGGGGCTTCTCCTCCACCCCCTTGTTTCACCGCCACTGATCCAGTGTATGCTCAAAGTAGGCCTACGTCTGTATATTTTAAGATGTTTTATAATGGTGTTATTTTCTCGACCAAGACGATAATACTTTGGCTATTCTTTGTAGTTAAACAATTATCTTGCTCGACTATCTTTAAATAACATCAAACCTTTTAATTATTGTGTATCATTTTACCCGGAGTGTTATTTGATAAAAGAACTTTTGATCAAATTATTAATGAAGGAAATTATTTCGAGTAGCTTACGAGCTGTGACAAACGGTCAGTGATTATTTTTTTTATTCATTGAAGTTTAATATAATGAATGTGGTACTGATTTAAAATTGGTTACACAAATTAATCTTTCTATAGTGTGTTGTGAAAAGTTATAATATTTCAAACGAAACAAATATTTTGTGATATTACTAATTATTACAAAAAATTATTAAATTAAATTATGTGTGTACAAAGATTCAAGTCGAATTTGAAGATATCTTACTAATAAATGGAACAAAAAACATTTGAATGAAAATGACAATCTAAATCAGATAAATTGTACTACATCTAGAACCTATCAAAATTATTCATAATTAGACTGTTGTTAAATGTTTAAATTATAATATTGACGTATTATAAATTAATTTGAAATCAAATGCTTAGCTTTTGTTGGTCCTTTGCTCTTTTAAGGTATTTGTAGAAATCAGTCATGAGTCGTCCCCTCTTCAGGAAACTAGACAAGAGAATAAATTAAGGAAAACTATTATATTGTTGTAGATAAAACAAACTACAGTAGGTATTGAATTAAGTTGCTTGGAGGCGAACATAGTACAGAGAAACATATTATTGAACCAAAATACAAAAAGGGGGAGTTACTCTACAAGAAATCTGAATAATTATTTCCATAACAGAGTAAACACCACTACTTTTGGGCTCTACTCAACAAAGATTAAGGGACTAAAATTTTTCAATATAATACCACAAGAAATAAAGATGAAAAAACTTAATCTGTTTAAAAATGAAGTTAAGAGGTACATTCTGGAAAATAATTTTGACCAGGTGATATGTGGGTGAAAAGGTATATGTAATTTTGCAGCAACTGATGTTATAATTGGAGCAGAATGTGTATTTATAACGTGCGTATGTGTATGTATACCGTACTTTTTGTTTTGTTTGGTCTTTTGTAAAAAAAATTTTTGCATATTATTTGTATAATATTATGTTTAATTGCAGTTTTACTATCATTGGGTTGAATGCATCTAAAATAATGTGGCCGGGTGAGGATAAATAATGCATACCCTATAATCGATCTCACTTTCCTAAATGTATGTAACAAATTAAGGAATGAACCACGCTTACATTAGGATGTTTATATGTATACGAGCCGATTTTGGCTCTTTTTTTATAAAGAATTCTGAATAAATAACTAACTAAAAACAATATTTACATTAAAACATAGATGATGTGATGTTGACCTAAAGTTTCTGGGTAGGTGAGGCATGTGAAAACTTTGTTGTTAATACGCAAAGTTAAATAGAATGAGTTTCTACAATAGACTTTGGTTTCTACAATCATGGAGAACATTGTTGAAGAGTCAGTATCAAAGAATTAAAAATAAAGCCATGTGGATGCGTTGATTTTGTGGCAGTGGAATTAATGTAAAATTTAAAAAGATAGATAGATTTTATTATTATTATTATTATGTTTAATAATTGGGCTATGCGCAGGGTATTGGAGGTGCTTATTTTGACAACATTGACTAATCTGTTACTACAGTGGGAGATAGAGCGAATTAGGAAATTGCTTACAAAACTTTTAAATTTGTTTATAAATATTGTATAGTATTTAATAATGTTTGACTTTTGACTTTCTCTTGTTCATTAAGTGTTTTGTTTTTACTGTGAAATAGCTGTGATCATCTTATTACCTTTTTATTGTTTTTAACCTTTGGTATATTAATCAAAGTTCCTGGTTATAGGTCTGGGATTTGATCCCCAGTGCTTCCAAAATTTATCTACGAAGCAATGGATTTTACAGAATTATTATAAAAAAATATATTTAGTGCTTTTGTAAAATCAGGACGCTACTAGAGTAGCATACATTGCTTACGAATTTAGTTAATATTGTAAAGGCAAGAGATATACTAAATATTATGTTGGTATCACTGAAGGCTGACTGTTCAACTCTTTTCTTTCTTTCAACAGTAAACAACAATTTTGTATATAAATACGCAAGTGTAACCATTATTTGTAATATAATTTTACACAAAATGAGGAGTCTATATGATTGATGTTATTTTATGGTAAATATGTCTGATGACTCAACGTACAACTAATACGCTTAAACTTAATTTTAGACAGACGTGACCATTCTCGAATAAAATCTTAATTTCCTTAAAAAATAAAAATAAAATAGAAGCGTTTTGAAATAATGCTGCTAAAAAATTTAAAATAATCAATTAATTTTATTTGTTTGTAACATTACAAAAACACTAAAACGGTTGAAATTTAACAACTAGCCTTATATTTAAAAGTTTATACTTGTTAATTGTATAAAGCACTCAGAATGTTTTGGATCTACTAATTTTAATAGATGTTGTTTTTCAGTGAGGTATGGAAGAGGCTAGAGATGCATATATAAACCACAGGTATATATATCAGCCCATCTTTGTTCCTCAGCCATGTTCATCTTGTACCAATACTCAAGCATTGAAACATTATGCTAGACAGGTGAATGGTCAGATTCAAGTTAACTTGGAAACTCCTGAATTATCAAAACAAGCCAAGGTAGTATAACAAAGCTAATTGCGTAAATTAATAGAAAAAAGCTACACAATCATAAACGTAATTTGGTAAATGGTACAAAACACAATTTGGCACATTATTAGGTCTACTAATATATTTGATTGCTGAGTTTATACAAATATTAAGTAGGCCTAATACCTGCTTCAGTGGTCAAATGGTCTAAGAAGTCAACTCTTGCAACATGACTGTCAAAGGCAAGGAAATCGGCGCTCAAATGCTGGTCGGGTGTTCCGGTACTAACGGTGGTTTTTTACTAAATGGTTTTCAACTCTAACTACACACAAATGTGGATACACTTCCTCTAAATCTAACCTATTATCCTTTTCACTTACCAAAATGTTATCGCGAAAGGAGTCTTAATTTTTTATTCAGATTGACTCACTACAAGTCATTGGTTATTTAAGATATGACCCGCCTCGGTGGCGTAGTTGGTTAACGCGCTTGTCTTGTTGAAGCTCGACTGCCGAGGACGGGGAGATCGAGGTTCGAATCTCGGTCGGGTGAACTTGGAGTGGTTTTTCCTAAATGGTTTTCCACTCTCCCTCCACGCAAATGCGGGTTCACTTCCTCTAATTCAACCTTCCCAAATCCTAATCCATTAGCGTAAATAGTACTTAAAGCGTATAACCCGAACGGGTAGTAAGACGCGGTGCTAAATATTAATTAATTAATTTACGATATGATTGTGTGTTGGTACCGAGTGATGATACTCTCGGTATTTCCTCAATATATTTTTATCTCCGTTGCATTCCAGGAGGAACGCGAGTTGAAGCTGCAAAACCAGGAAGTCAGACCAGACATCGAAGAAAGTTTGGATCCCGTCGAGCTGTGAGTATTTTCAGAATTTTTGTGCCGCATACATTAAAAGTTATTCATTTTTTGAACACAAACAATGGTATGGCAGAAAGATGTTCACTTCTGAGTGTATTCTGGTTCGAAACTTGGCTAAGTGACATCACTGGGGTCCTGAATGAACATCATTGCCAACAACAGAAACAGAAACGCTAATTTAAACAAACTTATTTGATAGGTTTTAAAAACGCCGCTCTTTGTTTAGGGTGAAGGATTTATTTTTTTAACGAGACAATACTAATTTTGCATTTTTGAGCTAAGATTTTAAAGCATTGTTTAAGAAAGTAGTTCAGCTCATAAATGAAGATAATTAAATAGCATTAATGAGTTTTTTATCCTGCATCGGTGGTCTAAATAAGGCATCACTCTTCGCGGAAGGGAGATTAGGGTTCGAATCTTGGTCGGGTGTGCCGAGGCTAGTTTTTCATGCGTGGTTTCCCACTTTCCCTCCATTCAAATGCGGGTATATTTCCTTTAAAATGCCACCTTCGTAACATTCCCATGAAGTGATAGGCCTATACGAAGTACACCTGTCACATGACCTCTTCCCCCCCTCGTATCTTACTTGACAGTGCTACCCTCTGTCTGACAGGTTGTGTCTGTTGCAGTTTGAGCGTAGAGTATCTCGCCGGGACTCCTTGTCCAAATAACACTGGCTCGCCCCCTCACGTCACTGGTGAGCTCCTCAAATCAACTCTCTCTCGACGCACATTAGTAAAACAGGTCCTGTCGTAACAGCTCTGTCATGGTCGAGAGCGCTAACCTCCTGGGCTCTTACCTCTGAGCGTCCCTGATTCTGATTCCACGCCCTAGTAGTCAAAACATTTAGTAGTTTGTTTTAATGAAAATTTAATCATATAGATTTCTTTCAAGTCTTTGCGAAGCATCGAAAATTAGAATTTGGATATTGGTTGGATTCGAAATTAAAATCTAAACGTTGGAACTTTCAAACGATTAAAGTTATTAAAGAAGATTTGACCGAAGAAATCTGCAAATTTTTGTAATATTTATATTATGCACATTATTTAAATGCAGTTTAGTGCAATTTTTTTTTAATATGACTATCAAAGTATATACACAACGGTAATTAAGTATAATATTTTATTCAAAATAGAAAATCTAAGATTTGCACAGGCTTTAGATTTTTCCCCACATTTCTGTTGGTTGTTCTTTTTGTCGAGCGCTAAACCACCGCGCCCAGTTCCAGGTAGCTATTCTGCCGAGGACAAGTCTGCCAAGACCAGGTGTAATGTGAAGTGCGGCACAGAGCGCCAGTTTTACTGCGCAGAGTGCGGGAAGTGTTTCACGCAACAAGGCCACCTGCAGCTCCACTTGAGGACGCATTCCGGCGAGAAACCTTACAAGTGTGAGGAGTGTCACAAGGCGTTCACCCAGTCCTGCCACCTGCAGGTGCACAGGTACTCCACTGTTACCACGCTTCAGCGTCACTTTCCTGTTAGACTGGATTTACGGGAAGATAGGGGTTCGAATACCGGTTGGGTGAACCGAGGATCTGGTTTTTACTATATGGTTTTCCCCTCTCCCTTGTCGCAAATGCAAGCACACTTCCTCTAAATCCAACCTTCCTTATTTCTAATGTGTAGTAGAACTGTTGTATGGTCTAAGATGTTACTTTTGTGTAAGCCTGACCTTCTGATGATGATATCGAGGTTTGAATCCTGGTCGGGTCTACTACCGAGTGATTTTTCCTAAATGGTTTCCCACTCTCCTTCCAAGAAAATGCGGGTATTATTACCTCTAAAAAGCTTCCTACCTCATCCCTACTCCATTAAGAGTAATTATATATGTGCATAACCTAAACCGGTGGTAAGATGTAATGATATAAAAGACTCAAAAATAGGAGGTTCTTTTACCCCCAAAAAAACGGCCGTTATAAAATCTTATTAATATTAAGATATTTTCAAGTTTCTACGCTCAAGTCAAACAATGGATCTATCCGCTATGTTTAAAAAGGAAAAATATTCAAAAATTTGACATCCAGAGAAAAAAAATCAATCAAAAGCCATTGAATCCGAATAATTTGAATATATTAAGAGTCAGAATTGTGAATCAAATACAAATCCTAACAAAGGTTTGAACTAGGATTTAAAATTTCGAAGCTTTGCACCGACTTAATAGTGTATGGATTGATCTTTTTTTTTCTTTTTGAGAAATCAAATTTATTATTATTAGTCACCACGTCTTACTACCCGTTCGGGTTATACGCACTTACGCTAATGTGTAATGGTAGGGTGATTGTGAGATGAAATGAAGGATCTAACGTGGGATCCGAACCACGGTGGAGGCCAAGTATTCCTAAATCAAATTTAAAA
Source organism: Timema shepardi (assembly GCA_902151425.1). Lineage (NCBI taxonomy): Eukaryota > Metazoa > Arthropoda > Insecta > Phasmatodea > Timematidae > Timema > Timema shepardi. The sequence goes on along the minus strand of CABFVX010001258.1, from coordinate 106,508 downwards.
TTCTTGTACAATTATTGAAATATAGTTTATATTATTAAAACTAGACTGAAACTCGGAGGCTTTAATTCAAACGTCGTGATAAAAAAATGCCACTTGCATAGCCCAACTTATGGTTCACTTGGTCTTCTTTGACTCTAAAACCTTTAAGCAAATGTTGTAGTTTGTTGTTCAGTTAAACAATGTCTTGTTTGATATTTTCAGAAGGACTCACTCTGGCGAGCGACCGTTCCCCTGCGAGATCTGCGGCAAGAGGTTCACCCAGAGCGTCAACTTGCAGCAACATCGCATCATCCACAGCGGGGAAAAATCTTACTCCTGCTCCGAGTGCAGCAAGACCTTCGCTCGGAACGGACACTTGCAGGTATAACAGGCTCGAGTAGACCTTCGCTCGGAACGGACACTTGCAGGTATAACAGGCTCGAGTAGGCCTTCGCTCGGAACGGACACTTGCAGGTATAACAGGCTCGAGTAGGCATTTGCTTGAAACGGACACTTACAGGTATAACAGGCTCAAGTAGGCCTTTGCTCAGAACGGACACTTGCAGGTATAACAAGCTCGAGTAGGCCTTTGCTCGGAACGGACACTTGCAGGTATAACAGGCTCGAGTAGGCCTTTGCTCGGAACATACACTTGCAGGTATAACAGGCTCGAGTAGGCCTTTGCTCGGAACGGACACTTGCAGGTATAACAGGCTCGAGTAGGCCTTCGCTCGGAACGGACACTTGCAGGTATAACAGGCTCGAGTAGGCCTTTGCTCGGAACGGACACTTGCAGGTATAACAGGCTCGAGTAGGCCTTTGCTCGGAACGGACACTTGCAGGTATAACAGGCTCGAGTAGGCCTTTGCTATGAACGGACACTTGCAGGTATAACAGAGCTTTTCATAACTTGTTAATAGAGAGATGGGTTGAATCCACTTATTTACCTACTTAAATCTCGAATACAAATCAGTATTTCATCATCAAATTCGAATCTTGTAAAAAAATTATGAACTTATGAGGAAATATAAATAATTGTAATAAAAAAATAAAATGTCATTTTCTGCAACATAGACAAGAATAATAATAATAATACTTAATCGAGCTTTACTTTGCAGCTTAATTCTTAAGACTATTTATGTTGCATGTTTGTCTACACCCTGAAGGTTCACTTGAGGACCCACACGGGAGAGAAGCCCTTCCCTTGCGGCATCTGCGGGAAACGCTTCGCTCAGCAGGGTCAGCTTCAAGCCCACAACAGAATACACCTCGGAGAGACGTTTGAAAAGAAGAGGTACAGCGTAAAGTCCACATAACTCCCCCGGCGGGGACGTCGGCGCGGGAACTCGTCGCTGTGGACAGACTCTGAAAACTTGTTTGAGTCGTGAGAACACGTAGACTGTAGACTCTACTTCACGGGTCTTTGGAAACGCACTTTCAAGTTTGAGAAAAGACGAGCACAAAATAATTTCAATAGTTACAACTGTATCTTTATATAGCCAACATTTATATTTTGAATTGATAGCGCTAGTATTCAATTAGACTCGTCTATTTGACAATACACTTTGATCTCAAATATTCTAGCCTTAATGGTGGCAAGAATATTACACAACAGACCTTAATTGCTATTTGTGGAAACTCGGAGGTAATCACTTGGAATTAATTGATCAGTAATATTTAGACTAATAAAATACAAACATTTGTTGTGTTGTTAGTTTCGGTTCATTTTTATTAAGTCAATAAAACTTTTTGAATGGTGAAAACTTTAGTTATAAATTAATAATATTTATAGCTAAGAGTTATTGTTCTACGTTTACGAGAAAGACACTATAGTGAAGTTACAACAAAATGGCGGACCGCCTGACCCAACTCCAAGACGCGGTGAACCAGCAGGCGGACAACTTCTGCAACAGCGTGGGTATCCTACAGCAGTTCTCGACCCCTAGCAAGTTCCCCGGGTTCGACAGGTCGGGCTCTCAGACCCCCTCGCAGACCACTCAGCAACAAGAGGACCACGCCCACCTGTTTGCGACAGTGATCGCCCGCTGCGCCAAGGACATCGACGTGCTCATCGAGAGCTTGCCTAGCGAGGATTCCTCCACCGAGATTCAGGTGAGATCTTTATTATACTCTTATGTACTAATTATTTAGAGGAAGTGGACCCGCGTTTACATGGAGAGAGGATGAAAAACAAATTTGAAAAGAAAAAAAATACCTCAATACACTCGACCGAGATTCGAACCTCGATCTCCCCATCATCAGCAGTCTAGTTTACTGCGAGGGTAGCGCGTTAGGCCACGCGTCCAGAGTAGCAGTTCGGGGGATCTTGGTTAAAAGTGGTGGGAAGGACGTTGGCTTGTTCTTGATACAGTTAACTCGACAAAGTAAAAATAGTGCCAAAGGGTTGTATTAAATTAAATTATTATTATTAGCACCGCGTCTTACTACCCGTTCGGGTTATACGCACTTACGCTAATGTGTAATGGTAGGGTAATTGTGAGATGAAATGGAGGACCTACAGTTTAACGTGGAATCCGGACCACGGTGGAGGCCTGGCATTCCCCACATTCTCAAGATGTCTTGTCAGAGGTGAAGGAAGGGTTTGGTAATCAGATAAATCTGTGCCGGGACCGAGGATTGAACCCCGGCCTCCAGCACAGAAGTCTGACACCTTACCCCTAGACCGCCAGGTCACCAAGCTATTTTATAAGCTACATCATGATGCAATTGGCAAGTTAAGACTTTGAGTAAACGGAGAATACGTCTCACATTGACTTGATTTATCAGCTTAATAATCATGTTTTAAATTTAATATTTTGTAAATTATATCTAATATGAAACATAAAAATTTTTTTTTTTTCAAAATTAAACTTGTTTTTTTAAATATAGATATTCTAACTTTCAATATATATCATCATAATATTGTATTTGTTTGTTGTTTAGGTGGCGAGCTTGCGGCACCTGGAGCAGGATAACCGCGAGGCAGGCGAGCAGTTGGAGGACGTGGTGAGGCGCGGCGAGGCCCTACTGGAACAAGTGCAGGCGGCGTTGGCGGACATCGCCAAGAGCCAGCTCGACATGCAGCACCTGGTGGCGGACGGCACAGCCGACACGTGAACAGAACCGTTCGGTGACGACTATTACGAGTTGTATCGAGGGATCAAATGTCGGCACAGCCCTAGTTTTTTTTCCCCTCACCTCCCTGTGCATTGAAATACGCCTTAGAATACGTGAAACTGTGTAATAAATCCAACAACGTAATGGAAGTGTCAAGAAACCTGACTGACCTGTAGCTAATTAACTAATCGTGTACTTAAAGTGATGGCTTCAATATATTTTGTTTAGAAAATTCAGCTGCAAAAATGTTTTCAGATTAAATTAATTGTAAAATACACTTGTCAGTTAATGTTGTTAGTGAATAATAATTATTAAATATTTATAGAGTAAAAATACAAATCAAATTAATTTACCAGTATTATGCACTCTTTTTTTTTAACTCGGCTGAAATGGTTTATTGCTGCGTCATAGCGCAGAAACTTGACTTTTGACTGTTGCAACTATGCTTCAAAAAACAAAACAAATCTGGCTTCAACAACTATGAATCATCGCCAATAAAAAAAATATTGACAGTTCTAAACACATTTATATGACAAAAAGTGATTGAATTGCATGTTATAATAATATTATATTTGTAAGAAGGTACAGGAAAGGTGGATAGATACATATAAAAGGGAGGACGAACACAATATGGCCTTTACCATGAAAAGAAGAACACAGTTCACACTTTACACTGCTGCCAATGGACAAAGAGGTAATGGATGTCTCTTAAAGAAAATAGATCGTCACCGCCCAATCCCCCGACCTAGGTTTCATTCTATCGGAACTCATCAGGGAGGAGTGTGTAACGCGCAACGCAACTTCCTAAAAGAGGAAACAAAAAAACACAAAAGAAGAGAAAAAAAGGTAAAGAAAAATAGAACACATAGATAGGAACAAATAAAAGGTATAACAAAAAGGACAAACACAGTAAAAGGACATGGATGTGAATCTATAATGATATAGTTATGTTATAATAATAATAATAATGTTGAACATTTCTAACGTGACTTATTCTTACTAGTTAAATAAATATGTAGTTGTTTTCCCCACACATGGACAAGGCAAAGCCCGAAGCAGACGTGTGTGTTGTGACGGACATAGTGTGTCCACTGTGCATATATATTTGAAAATAACCACGTGTTTGGTCAAGACAGTGAAGGGAGCTATCCATCATTTTCCAACAGACAGGGTTTTGTTATCACTTACCATCTAATTTTTACCAGGGCTGTGGAGTATAGTCGGTAAAAATGTATCGACTCCTGACTTTGATCTCGAAATAAAAACCTTATCATATTATAACAATATTTAGTAAATATCATCATCTGTTTCCAGCCTGTGGCCGGGTCTGTTTGGTTAAATGCTTCCATCTCCCGCCATTCCTCTGCCTCTCACTTGCACACTTGCTATCTGTTCCTCCCATCTCTTCCCTACCTACTTTAATCATTACTCTTCTCGGAATCCTTAAATATGGTAAATATATCATTTTATTATTATTATTATTAGCACCGCGTCTTACTACCCGTTCGGGTTATACGCACTTACGCTAATGTGTAATGGTAGGGCGATTGNAACGTGGAATCCGAACCACGGTGGAGGCCTGGCATTCCCCACGTTCACAAGATGTCTTGTCAGAGGTGAAGGAAGGGTTTGGTAATCAGATAAATCTGTGCCGGGACCGAGGATTGAACCCCGGACCCCCAGCACAGAAGTCTGACGCTTTAACCCTAGACCGCCAGGTCACCAATATATATCATTTTGATTTTATACTCTTTTTTTTTTAAATTCTCTAGGACCAATATTTTTAATTTGGATTAACAAATTTATCTTAATATTAATTAACATTAAAGAAGCTTCCCATTAAGTACTAATCTGTAGGGACACAAGACTTTTAACGAAAATGTTTGAAAAATCCATTTCAAAAAGGCTAAAACTTGTTTCAAGTTAATAGAAATTATGTATTTTTTGAGCTCACGAAATAAAACAATAATGGTATTTCTTTGCGAAATCGAAGGTTTCACGAAATGTTATTATTCATATTTTAAAAGAAAATTAATATTTTCTAGGCAAAATTCCGTTTGTTCGTTAATACTTAAATAACATTAGCAGCCATAAAAATGTAGTAGTCAAGGTCAAATCCACACAACCTACCATCGATATTAACAAATATAAAAATATTGTTGGTATTTAAACAGTGGACTCACAAAAATAGATCGAAATTTCATTCTCTGCTATGTACTTAAATAATATACCTAAAAAGCCATACATTTATTGTATTCCGTTTCAAATCCAATGATAAAATATTTATTTTGATGGTTTAAAAGTATTCATAGACTATTTTATTCAATGGATTGTCGAATTAGACGTTATTTTTTATTCCCTTTCAGACAATTTTTTTTGTGTGTGATTTCAGTTTATTTTTGTTATCGTGAGTGAGAATATTTTATCGGTCTTCATTTATGGGTTAATTTGATATTATATTCATAAAAAAGGGTTTTCTGTGATTTTTTTTAGGTGTTATAAAACATTTTTTTATGAGAAAATTTCACACATTTATTTACCATAATATAGGGTCTCTAATAATCTGTATTGGAGCATTTTACTGCGGACAATTTATTGCATACATTATTTGATTCTAAACGAGTCGGAGTCTGACAGAAAAATAGAGGATTGAGAGTGTAAAGCTTTGTGTATCGACTCCACAGCCCTGATCTTGACTACGTTGAAATACAAGTCATATTTCGTATAAAATGTTCATTTAGACCCAAGTGTTATCTCCTCACAGATCAACTTGTCCAAACTGATATATGTAGAGTAATCTGTTGCTAATAAATATGGTGTTATATTAAATGTAAAATGATTTATTCCATCTATCCAGACTAGCTGTATGCAACGGGTGTCTCGTAAAAAAAAAAAATTCAAACAATATTTGGCAAGAACAAACAAACTTTGATCGATCACGGTAGGTAAAGTTATATCTATCCAGAGGACCAATGAGCGAGCAGCTGCGGTCTACAAATCAGAGATTAATGACAACATGACACCCTCTATCTGTAAAATGTTGGCACTACCATTAACAGCGGTGGCGCCTCTATAGCTTGAATGAGAACCCACATGTAGTTTAATATATTTTATTTTTCTAGAATGGTGGGAACAAGAGCATTGGATAAAGATGACTTAGTAAATTTAAGATGTATAGACAAGTAAAGTAAAACCTTTCAATCGAGGCCCTAAAAGTTTGCCGACCCTGATACAAGAGTGATTTATTCTCTTGTGCGCATGTGCTTGTGTTGTACTACTGATCCAGGCTCTCAGCATATTTACACTTGCAGGGCAGGGCTGAGAAAGGAAATGTACCAACATTTGTGGGCAGGACAATTGGTTAACCACCCTCGATACACCTGGTCACAGGCTGACACCTTAGCCAACACCTCCACCAATACAGGCTACATTTGATAGAACAAATCAACAGGAATATGATGAAAATATCTACATGGAATGGTTGATGTTTCGAAGAATCTTCTATTTGACTTGCAGAAAACATTCCAACAATAACTACAAAACATTTACAACTAAAATACTCTTGTTTTATTACCATTTGGAGCTGTTATGTGGACTGCAAATTAATATTCTTTAATGATACTTTTTAAGGATCGTAAATACTAAAAAAAAACCCATGTATTTTCCGTTATTTTAGAAAGTAGGACCAAGTGAGGCATCAGCCCGAAACAAACTCTTGCTAACGTTAACATGGAATATATGTTGTGCTTCAACGAGTTTGTCAACTTTTTCGGCATGGCTCCCCCGCTTATTTGGATGTCGCATTCTCTGAGATTAAACTTCAAACACATCCCTTGCGGGTGACTTGTCACAGGTGTGAGGTTTGATCCGAGATGCTCGACCAGCTTTGTAGTGTAACAGGCTCGAAGGTTTCTTCCTCCGATTTGGAGAGGATTCGAGTCTTGAGCTTACCCGTCAGATCCTGGCCGGGGCGATACTGCGTGAAGTTGTTTGGTTTGCAACCCCCCCCCTTAATATCTATAAGGTGAGAGAGGCAGTAAGTTAGGTAAAAGAGTTACCTGATTGAACATAATAATTTTATTGAATGAAAAACAATAACAAAGTGAAGCAAACATTCGGTACTGCGTGAAGCGCGCTTTTCCGTCCAACACGGAAATCAACTACATTAAAAGGTAAACAAACACGTTACCTCCTCAAGACTAAATGACATTACATTAAACCCATCAAAAGGTACGGTCCGGGATCTCGGTGACATGGTCTTTGGTTTCTGGTTCTCTGGTTACTTCGCTAACTCGAATAGTTCCTACCCCAAGGGGAATGGTATAACTGGTTACTCTTGCGTTACAGTTACCCACCCTAGTATAAACATATAACTTCCTTACAGACGCCCGTAGTAAACGTGACGTCATAGCAATGTCGCAAGGCCACAATGTAATAATAACCTACGTAACATATCAACTCTTGAAATCTGACTTGGCGAACAAAGTCGAGCTCAGATACCACTATACTTGAAATGAACATAAGCCAGGTTTTGAACCCGGGACCAGACAATCTCTGGTTAAAAACTAACATTGGCAAAAATATAAATTAACGATAAATAGTGTTCAGACCCTGAATATAAGTGGTGGCGAAAGCGACGGTCTAACTTCCAGCCGCGATAAGCGCGTAGCATTTTCAAACTCCAATTCAAAATAGTTTAGTAACAAAGTCCAAATAGTAATTTCGAAAGAATTCCCCCCATGACGCCGAAATAGTAATTTTGGTAAGATGATAATATTCCCCGAGACCAAGTCGCCGTCCTCACCTCTTGTCCTCAAGCCGGTGGGGTAGTAAGTGAAGTGAGATCTCGGTACCACTATTATATATACGAAATATAACTCTCAGAAAGGGGGGAGAAATCGAAGGAAGGGAAGGTTGGAGAACATCACAAACAAGGGGGAAGGGGAAGTTCGGGACGGGCGTCGAAGCGTCTCAAAGCTCCGCGAAGGCGGAACTCTTCTTTCCATTTTCTTTGCTGGCCGACCACGTGGACGAGCTTCGCTGTGGGCAGGCTTAGACGCGGCTTCAGTCAAGTTTGTTGTATTTTGCGAGAGCGGCGGTCGGTGGTCGAGCTAGTGCCGCGTGTTGACCTTGTGAGAGCGGGCTGTCCCAGTTGGTGAGTGTTATTACAATGTAAGTCGTTACAGGTTCTTGAATGGAGCCCCGCACTATGCCCATGGTGTCTACTCAACTTGACCAATGAAATCCCCGACCTTTTCCCTGATTTCCCCTGATCATTTCCTAAAATTCCCGACTAAAAAGTATGTCACATTCTTCTAACTCTCCGCCCCCCTCCCTCCACCCTCGTTTTCCTATTAATCTATTTTTAAATAATAACAATAAGTTTTAAAATTTGAATTAAAATTGTTTACTAGGAATTAAAAATATATTACACAGCTACAAACAAAAAAATGACATAATTTACTGATTATTGTATTTCATATTTTGAGTAAAATATCATTTTCCTGGATTTTTATTGTGATTTACCAAATTCCCGAATTATTCCCGTTTTTTCCCGATCACTTCAAATACCCGTTTTCCCTGATTTTCCCGGATGGTAGACACCCTGTATGCCACAAGTCCGGCACGACGAGTGGCGAACCAAGGTGTCTCCACCACGAGATATTGGGTGCATCTTTGTTTATTTAATTTGTTCCTAATCTTCCATTGCCATTTAACACCTTACTTACTTTCTTAAGGTGAAAGAAAATTACTTGGCGTAAAAGAAAATTTTATTTGATTGATCTATACATTAACATAGTGACAAGCAATTAGAAGATAAATGTTAAGAAAGACTTAGCTATATATTGGCAAAAAAAAATCACAACAAAGAACTAGTACAATTAAATAAGATTTCTTTTTCTTTCACAAATATTTTTTATGTGTATGGTCACAACATAATATTATCTACACAATGATATAACATATAAAACGTATCATACAATCAATCACTTTGTCCTTTTGTTAATCTGTCATGATGGGGTACACGCTTCTCTTTGTTGATGCACTATTGTCTAATGATACATCGTAGATATCTTCAATTCAACCTGGAAGAAGAAATTAATATTTAGCACCGCGTCTTACTACCCGTTCGGGTTATACGCTTTAAGTACTAATTACTCTAATGGATTAGGAATTGGGAAGGTTAAATTAGAGGAAGTGAACCCGCATTTGCGTGGAGGGAGAGTGAAAAACCGCCCCCAGTTCACCCGACCGAGATTCGAACCTCGATCTCCCCGTCCTCAGCAGTCGGGCTCAACCCGACAAGCGCGTTAGCCAACTACGCCACCGAGGTGGGTGATATGGATTGAATAGAAGAAATAGGAGTGTGCAAACTTGATGAATTTCAACTTGGCCTGCTTGGATAGCTTTGCAAAAATAGTCAATTTATGTTCAGTTAAAGCCGATATGACCTGTTCATATTCACATGGAAAAACATGAATCGAATTTGATTTATCAGATTATTATCAAAAATTACCAACAATTTGAATTGGAAGAAAAGTGGACTTTGGACACCCCAAATCGGCAAGAATAATTAAATGATGAAAAAAACAACACAAATACTACCCATTCGGGCTATATTCTTGTGTACTAATCACTATAACAGTTTAAGGGATGAGGAAGGCTATATTTAGAGGAATTGTACACAGATTTGCGTGGAAGGAAAGTGGAAAACCACCGTCAGTACACCCGACCAAGATTCGAACCTCGACAGTCTAGTCTACTGCGAGAGCAACACATCAGACCATGTGTCCACCAAAGCGAGTAGAATAGATTTTGAATGTAGATAAAACTATAATCAAATTTTGTTTATGTTTTTTTTTAGTGTTTAAATATCCTTCAGGAACCAAAAGAGCTAAACCTAAAATATTGACAGTGTGATAATTTTAAGTCTATTTCAGGCCGAGACAAAAAGACAAAAGTATGACTTGCAAAATAGTTTTAAAAGAGAGTTACCAATTAATTGTAGCAGTTTATGTTGCTTTGTTTCTTCAACCTAGCAAAGAGAAACAAACAGTTATTAGATGACAACATTTCCTAGCCAATACGAACAGAGGAACTCTGCTGCAGTTTCTCATCCCTTGTTTCATAGCTAACTTAGTATCAGATACTACATGTGTGTGTGTGTGAAGCTTCTACTTGGCTTCAAAACAAATATCAGCTTCAACTTGACCTCGAAAAAAAATTCCAGCTTCTACAATTTACAAAGCTTCACCGAAAAAAAATTATTGACAGCTAAAATACTCACTTCATATTCAATTATCTCCATTCTGAGCTGTCATATAACATTTGAGTAGATTTTATTCCATTTCAAATTGAAGATTAAAATTTTCGCACTACCAAATACATGAAAGTTGCTTTCTGGGCTTCTTTTGAACCGATAAACAAGAGAAATTGAGCTTTAATGTTTAAATATTTATTACTGGTTTGTGTCTAGTTTCCCACATTTTAATTATATTTATTAAGTTGGCTATAAGCCTGTAGCCTACTAGCTCGAACCAATTCTAGATAAAATATTAAGCTCTAAATATATTTTGATTCTAATCTGACAAATATCTTCAAATGAAAAACATTTCAGATTGAATATTTTAAAGTGGATTTATATTTTCAAATCAAATATTAAGCTAGGATAAAAAACACTAATGCCATAATAACAAGGTGTAATCCCC
>CABFVX010001258.1:66554-90867 GCA_902151425.1 Timema shepardi | reverse complement strand
CCCCCCCTCCCTTCTCCACTCGTTTTTCTATTAATAACTTTTAGTGAATAATAATAAGTTTTGAAATTGGAATATTTTTTAAAATTTGTATTAAAATTGTTTACTGGGAATTAAAAATATATTACACAGCTACAAACAAACAAAAATGACATAATTTAACTGATTTTATGATTATTGTATTTCATATTTTGAGTAAAATATCATATTCCCGGATTTTTATTGTGATTTACCAAATTCCCGGCTTATTCCCGTTTTTTCCCGATCACTTCAAATTCCCGGCTAATACCAGTTTTCCCTGATTTTCCCGAATGGTAGACACCCTGAGTTTGTTTAAAAAATGATATAATAAAAGAAAACTGCACAAATGAGTCAGGATGGTTGACGCCCGGAGACAAAGGCTCAACTCCTGTGTCAAGATAGTATTCTTTCCACAAATAAATCTCGAGTCCGGTATCAGGAGTGCTCCTTGTGATAACATCCCCGCAACAGTCGAATTACCGGTAGGACACTTAACTATCAGCTCACATAAATATAGTCCCATTTTCATAAAAGGAACCTTATCCAATAGCTATAAAAGTTAATTGATCTACTTTCATGTATTCATACACCAAGTTGTGTGATCTTCAGACATCACTTTTGATAGATATTATCAATACCTATTAAATAATAATAATAATTAGAATGCTATTAATGTTGACCACAAATAAATGTGTTTGTATTTTAAAAATGACCTTTCCTATGAAAACTGGAGTGTATCTATGACAAACAGCTGTTTGAAATGGGGCTGTCATTGTATTAGTCTCGTCAATCTTGCAATATATTGGAATACTGCTGAAGAGATCGAGATTTGAATCTCGATCGAGTGTAATGAGGGGGGGTTCCCCCCTATCCCTCTTAGCAAATGAGGGTACACTTCCTATAAATACAATTATCCTCACCCCTAACGCATTAGCGTAATTTAAATGAACTACATATGCGTGTAACCAAAATAGGTGATGAGAAGCAATGACGAAAAATATCATATTACCATTGAACATGCTAAGGATATTACCATTGAATATGCTAAGGATATTACCATTGAATATGCTAAGGATATTTATTGTGCCGACTGACTTTCCATGGTTTTGTAAAAAACCTTACTTGGTTGATTGTGTTAGTGTTTTGTTGGGCCTACAGTAGCCCCGTGGCTTCTTTGGTGCTGACTGACAGCTCACAGCTGACTTCTGACAGTCAACATTTGGGTATATACCTAAATTTTGGCTGTCAAAAGTGACAGCTGCTAAACACATGTTTTTGCAGATCACATAGTTCAGCGTAGGGATACATAATTTGGTCTGGTAACTTTTCAAAGCTGTCAGTCGGCACCAAACAAGCCACGGGGCCACTGTAGCTGTCTACAAATCACACGTGCCTAGTCGATCATACACAAAGGCTCTAACAGATGTCCAGAGACAATAGGGACACGAGCAGATACTAACTTGTGCTTGCCGAGTATAGGGCTGAGCCCCATGATGACAGAAGCCAAGGCGCTCTTGACATGTTGGTTGGGGTCGGCGACCAAGTCCTTGACGTACGGCAACACGCTCGTCATAATGATAGTCTCTTGTTGTACCTGGTCCAGATTTTGACAAAAGTCCCTGACCTTGTGCGCCGCCGCAGCCCGGACCTCTGCCTCCGTGTCCTTGAGCAAGGATTGAAACGCCGGGACTAGGTCCGTCTTCGTGATGTCGGGGCCCACCGCCTTCTGGAGCTGTAAAAAAATAACACTGGCTTTGAGGCAACATTTGATACTTCGGGGCCCGTAGGAAGTCTTGAGTCAGAGTCAAGGGCTTGCCGTACCAAGTGTACAGACGGTAACGTACCTCTGTGAACTTGTCAGCAACCATGTAGCGCACTCTCCACGAGGTATCGCCGGCGCACTGGCGCAGGGTGGGCATGACCAGCTGTTCCACGTCATCTTGTTGGAGCAGAGACGCGATGCTAACGCAAGCCTCCACAGCCAAGAGACGCACGGAATCCTGACAACAGACACAAGAAGGATGACCTCCGCCTGCTTCGGTGGCCGCATGGGCTAAGGCATCACTCTCGCAATAGACTGAACTGCCGATGATGGGGAGATCAGGGTTTGAATCCGGGTAGGGTGTGTTCAGGGCGGTTTTTCTTAAATGCTTTTCCACTTTCCCTCCACGAAAAATACTTTTTATATTTACACGTGGATGTTGAGTTTGTACTATAATTACGTTGGATCTAAGCCACCAATAAGTATTATTAGATATATATAAAAAAAACTTATACACAATATTTTCTTGAATTTTCAAATAATGAATACCCCCATGTTCAAGTATTTGAGGGCCCCATACATAATCTTTTTTTCATTCAATTAGACTTTGGCTCAAATTGGAAAAGGTAGACTTGGTACCTCGAGCAGTAATCAGAAGCAACTCACCTGCTCATCTTGTGCGAGGTTCACAAACATTGGAATTAGGTCCGACTTGAGGTACTCCACCTCGACAACGCGAGCGAACTCGCCAAGCTTGCTTGCCGCGGCCCGGCGGACCATGGGCGTGTCGTCTTGGCACAACGTCCGGAAATGACTCCGCAAGTCCGCTGCCAATGGAAAAACCATATCATCAACAACAAACTAAAACTACGAAGAATCCCTTGCTAGGGAGCTCCCACCGTATTTGTATTGCTAGATAAAAGGGTTTCATACGCCAATTAAAGTTTTAAGTAGATTTAATAGTTCACATTCTTCTCAAATCCAATTTGTGATTTTGATTCTTAAATGTTAACCTCAATTTTATAATTCAATTATCAACTGTCCCCAGCCTATGGCCCGGTCAGTTTGATAAAATGCCTCCATTTTCATCCTTTAATTTTTTCGATTCTTCTCCTCTCCCTTGAACACTTCCTGTTAACGCCTCCTCCCACCTCTTTATCGGCCTCCGCTGCGGTCTTTTCCCCCCACATACTTCATTTCCAACATTTTCTTCAACTTCCTTTCTTTTTCCATCCTCATTACATGTCCATACCGTCTCATTCTTGCTTCCTCTACTATCTCATGAACTCCCTGTACTCCTACTCTTTCCCAGGTAGCTTCAATCCTAATCCTGTTCCTCCTCGTGACAGCTAACATGCTTCTCCCAAACTTCATTTATTTATTCACGATCCTTGTTAATTTATTTATATATTGTAGATAATTTAATGTGTTTGCAAAACAACTATCAAGTGTAAATAGTGAAAAAAAAACTTTGTTTGGTTTGCACAAGATGTTTTCATTCACACTAAATTCAAACTTGCCTCAAGATGCCCAATCATACACCTCTAAAATATCCAAGCACAAGTTTTTAAAACGCTAAAGAGTGTATTATTTAGGGTCAGGCTGTGCCTACCTTTGACACCGGGCCCCACTCTCTGATAGCACACGCTGAAGAGCCCGCAGGCCGACGTGCGCGAGGTGAACCAATCACCGGCAGCGAGTCTCTGAACCAGCGGTACAAAGTGCCCCTCAAGGTCAGCCGGGCTGTGCTGGCTCGAGATAGCGCGCAGACTATCCACAGCTTTGTCCCGCACTACTGTCTCCTCGACGGTGGCCAGGGACTCCAGAGGGGGCTGAGGACCGTACAGACACAAAATGTAGTCCTACAAAGAGTCATAACTAGAGATGGATCAAACCCTCTGGTTTCTCGGATCATAGCCCTGGAAAATACGACAAGTTATCATTGTTATTTTCTTTTCTTCAATCCCGGTCGTGTTTCCGTCGATTGGACTTTGGTTTTTAATTTTGTCCGAAGTGATTATGTTGAGCCCAAACCCCCGGAAAGCATCTTAATTAGGGGTCCGCAAAACTTCGATAATATCAATATTGAATCGATAACGTGAATCAAACCAAACTATAAACAAAATCTGTGGGTACACTTCCTATAAATTTAACCTCCTCATCCATAACACTGATGTAATTGAGTACCCAGCTTACATCTGCATATAACTTAACGAGATGACCAAAAAAAATGAGAGCTTTTAAAATAAATGTACACACATTTGCATGGAGGGAAAATGGAAAACCATTTTTAAAAACCACCCTCAGTCCACCTGACGGGGATTGAACCCTGACATCGGCAGTCTAATCCATCACGAGAGCGACACCTAAAGACTATTCGACCGTCGAAGTGGTTTATTTAAAACTAACCAGCAGACAGTGCACGTGGTCGGGGCCGCCCACGAGTGTGGTGAAGGTCCCGAGTTGCTCCGCGAGGGCCAGCAGGACCTCATCCTCGTCATAGATGGTCTCGGTTAGGAACGGGATCAGTTCGCTGCGCGTGCGCTCCACTCCCAGCGCCAGAGCGATAGTCGACAGCTTCTTGATGGAGTTGAGTCGGAGCTGAGACAGTCGACAGAAGTGAAACACAGAAGACATTCTTTCGATAAGTGGTTACAAATTATCCCTCATCATTGGTCGACATAACATAAAAAATATAGACCTTAGTTTCACTTGTCGCTAATAACTGCGCTAATAAATTAGCAAACCAAACTGAGAATTTATTATTTCAAATAATACTGTAACGCCGGGCTCACGATCAACTTAACTTTAACTTAACGTCCACTTAAAGTTAACTTAACTTAAGAAAACGGATGTATGATCACGATTCACGTAACTTAACGTATCAACTCGAGCCAGACATCTGCATTCTTGAGTATTATCTGTGATTTGTACTAGTTGTACAGTGATGATCTGTGAATGTTTACAGTTTTCAATCAATATAATAAATATCTATTATTAAACTTTTTTGATAAATTTAGTTCCCTATTTTGGTTTAATTATTTTGTTTCAATGCCTGATCACTAGAACTTAAGATAAAGAGTAGACCTTGGTCATAATACCAACAAATGAATTACTAAATAGCCCTGTTGACGTCACTCGCATAATGATTGGCTGGCTTGCTCACGTGATATCCTTCTTGTAACGTTCACTTACCATGAAATACCTCCCAGGACATCTCTTACGTTAAGTTAAGTACATCGTGATCGCTTCCATTTAAACACATACGGAGGTCCTTTATGTTAAGTTAACGTTAAGTTTATCGTGATCCCGGCATAAAGTTTCTACCGAAGCCATATTTGATTCTTGATCAAAGAAAGTTTCGCTATAAAAATTTGAAAAACGATCTTAAAGTTAGCATAACAAACTAAAACACAAAGACCTTTGATTAATGATTTTGGTAAGCCTTATAGCTTAGGTAATTTGTTTTTCCGTGTTATTACAATTTAACATAAATTGTAGCCATTGTGATCTTTGTGTACCGAAATAAGGCGGAAAACTTTTTCGAGTATCATGATATAGCAGAGAGGGGGCCACTTGGCCTCCATCCTTTAATCCAAGGACATGAGGGGGGCATACGCACCTTTGGAGACAATTCGGACAGACCTACACTTATGTTCACGATCTTGCCAATGAAATTTATGAGGGGCAAGGACGTATTTAGGTAGAGGATTTGGATAGGGTCGAAAACTTTAGCGTAGTATTTATGCAACAGTAGTCATGGATGTATACCGGGGAAGAGAATAGTAACCATTATGGCGCAAATGTTAAAAATAATTATCATTTATCTGCCTAGATAAGTAATCATTGTATGATCCAAGATTCCTACTGTAATGTCAGCTGCTTTGATGTTTTAGTAAAGTAACTTTGTTGTTTTTGTTTGTTTTTATTACGAAATCTTTTTAGAAAACAAGATATTTATGCACTTTCGCCAATCTTATATTCCAAGCCAATTAACATTACATTTTCACAGCCCAATCTTGCCTTACCAAATGCTTCAATCAGTCAGAATTTAGTCTAACAAACATAATATATTGTAAACACAACTAACTCTATATCATAAATTACATTGATACACATTATTTAATAAAATAACTTACCTGGACATCTTCGTTTTTAAGTTCGTCGATTAAAACTGCTATGGGATACAAAGAATCATCGCTTGTGGAATCACTTGTAGCCATTTTATATTTACCCACGTCACAAATTTACTAATCTTGGCCAAACAGATGGGGATTGAATGGTAAATGATTACAAAATATTAAATGAATCACACTTCAAACCATTTAACTTAAAGATTTTCTTCACTAAAATAGAAAATGTGAGAAAATAAGTAAATTCATCACCCTTATTTCAGTATCGGCTTTTCATTATAAAGTATGTTAAGTGTTCAGAAATTCATCCAATTTCACAACTGTCAAAATCTTAACTAAATAGATAGATAGATTATGGTATTGAAAGAATTGTTGTTAAGAGTGCTCTTCTGGCCGCTATCTTAAAGCAATACATTTAACAAATATAATTGTTAACGTGGTTTAATGACATCTCAAACAATTTTAATCGTATGTTTAAGGGTTTGGTTACAATTATTAACCATTTAAATATTTTATTGAAAGTAAAGTCAACCTTCCATTTAAATGTTTTGGTTAAAGGTCAAAAATACAAGCATTTGTAAGTGCTATAAGACAAGAACTTAGTAATATGATCAATGATATTTGATATAACAGCTCATACTTGATTTTTGCATGGGCATGAGCAGTTTAACAATTAATCGAAGTACTTAACACTTTGTTGATAGGACCTTATATTATTATTATGATATGCATTACATTAACTTTACTTTGTGTATTAAAAAATCGCACATTTATAATATTATCTATTAATCATTTTCATAAAGTCAAATAAAATTTACTAACGCGATTAAATTTAATATTAATGTTAAAACTATTTACTACATCCTGATTGCTATGATTTTATATTGAGATTCGCTTCTCCGCAGCTGAGATTCTGGCGCCAACATTTAAGTTTGGTTAAATGTAAATTTTTCAAGGAAAAATTCAAGAATTCCAAAAGAATTTGAAACATATTCATCACCCATGGGCATGATATTTTACAATTATTTTAACGTGTACCAAGCCAAAAGTCTATCTTTTGCCATATTTTGCACCTAGAATAATCACCCAATACACCATAAGATAACAATCTTACCTTCACGGGTTCCACTATGGTGCAACTTATAAGATTGTAATCGATGGAGGTAAGACTCTCGGTAATACTATTATGTTCCAGGGTATACACCAGTGTTCATCATTTAGTTGCCATTTATCATTTTCTGGTCAATCTATATCTTGATTGAGTTTAAGCAAATAAACTAAATCTTATTGGGGATAGATGGGTCTACTCTGGTGGGCAAAAAACCCTTCATTTTTATGACGATTTTTTTTAGTGTAGTGATGCAACCTTTAGAGCATACTTTACTAAAGGGCAAATATGATTTTGCCCTTTATTGCACACTTAAAAATGTGGGGGAGGGCGGTGTAGATTGGAGGTGAAAGAACAAACCCATTTTCACTTTTTTAAAGATTAAAAAAATGCATTTTTAGCCAATTATAATGGAATTAATACAAAAGAAGAGTCATATAAAGTTACTTTAACTGAGCATTACTTCAAATGAGGATGTTCAACTTAGGTAATAAAACAATTTAATGGTTACCTACCAGACTTCTCCTATTCACCAGAAATAGCTGAATTTTGAGTTTTATTTGTTAAAGGTACTCTAAAGTGTTTCTCACATTGTAAACATATGAGCACATTATTTAGAATATATATATCACACATAGAATACCGGACACAAGAAACAACTCCTGGACATTTTAAAATCTATATTTGGAAGAAGGTCCAGGAAAGGTGGATAGAAACATATAAAAGGAACAAACTCGATATGGATTTTACAATGAAAAGAACAACACTGTTCACACTTTACACTGCTGCCACTGGACAAAGAGGTAATGGTTGCCTCTTGGAAGAAACTACACCCAATCCCCGCCTCCCCCCCACCTTGGGGAATGTTAAACGCGCAACCTCTTTTTGTTATTTGAGGTAGTTTTTAAAATACATTTGGAAGAAGGTCCAGGAAAGGTGGATAGATAACATGCACATGGACATTTGTAAGTGTTGCTTACACACAAAAAAAAAATCACCTTTTGAGTGATCCTTGTTATTACGTTTTCTTCAGTCGACATAAATAAATCAATAGTCAGCTGTCGCCACCCACAACCTAACCATCACCCATTATAGCTTTCAAATAATAAATATGTCATGTCTGATCAAACTTTGTACATCATTTTTATTTACTACTAGCAATCCCACACGGCGTTGCCCGTGACCCGCTGTGGTATAAGAATTATATAAGCTTCCCCTCCCCCTCTTCCCCTATGGTGATTGATTTCATTTTGAAATGTAATTATAAACCAGATTAAAAATATTTTCTTCAAGAATTTGTTAAAAAATAGCCTGATAAAAATCTAATTAGAAATGTAAAAATCCGGCTTTGAGGTGCATTCTATGCGTGCCGTAGATTTGGCTGAGTATTGCACGCACGCACACACAAAAACACACAAACACACTTCCTTTTATTATTATTGATGATGCTGACCCTGCTTTCGGCTTCGTAGCATTTTTTATATTTTTAGAGTGGTTGAGTGCCTTTTTGTGAGAAACACACACATTTATTATGCTAATAAATATATATATATATAAGGACAATAAAATTAAACCACTTTCATTCCACTTGACTGGGATTCAAACCCAGATCTTTACTTCACCGATGATCCAGTCTAGCACAAGAGCTATGCGTTAAGACCATGCGAGTCTAGAAATTATTGACGGGGAGTGAAATAATGGTAAGCAGGCAGGGAAATGCACCCTGGGTGTGGTAGCATGTGAGTACCCGATATTTCAACAATCTTGCCACCTGCTTCGGTGGTTGCATGGCCTAAGGCGTCACTCTCGCCATAGACTAGACTGCAGATGACGAGAAGATCAGGGTTCAAAGCTTGGTCGATTGTTCTGAGGTTGGTTTTTTTTCTTAAATGGTTTTACACGCTTCCTTCATGCAAATTCAGGTGCACTTCCTCTAAATTCAACCTTCCTCATCCCTAACACAATAATGTAATTTGATGATATGCATATAATCCAATCAAGTAGTAAAAAACCTACCTTGCCTGCAACCATAAGTGCCAGTTAACACGTCGACCTTAACGATTTCCCACCAGATGTCTCGTTAGTTTTACTTACCTCCAAACACGTCCTCTCTCGAGACAAACTATGAACTGTGTGTTTAACTTATAACTAAAATTGTGTTGTTAGTAATTTTTGCAATTCATTTAAAATTAGGATTTGAAAATAAAACACATTAACACAGATAAATTTTTATAGAATCATAATTTCCTGTTACAAAATAATTTAATTTTTCACAGTAGAAACATTTACAAGAACGATAGTCAAATAATCAATTTTGGTTGAACCAGTGTATTTTGGGTAAAATGTTTCTTATGTACAATAAAATTAAACACATTTTTTTTAAAAATGAATTTACAACAGTACTTGTCAATATAAAACTTATTTATGTAAGTGATCAAATTTTGAAATATAGATTTGAGTGCTTTGTTTCGACTAGACGTGTGATATTTATACAATAATTTATGAAGGGGTGATTATCCAACAAATATATCAAGTGAGGTCGAACAAACAAGCCCAATTTGTGTTTGGCTTTTAGAAGAAATCAAAGTCCGGTCGACTTAGGTTCTGTTTACACTTGACGAACTGGCAATTCATCTGTCTGTTTATTTGGCGATAACTTCCAAATGTGTGGACCAATTTTAACAAAACTTGGTAGGGATATTCTATGAGCCTGGGTCAAGGGCTCTATGTACATACTTTTACCATCTACTTATCTGTTTCAAGACGGTGGCTGTTAAAAATGTATTTTACCCGCCTCGGTGGCGTAGTTGGCTAACGCGCTAGTTGTGTTGAGCTCGACTGCCGAGGACGGGGAGATCGAGGTTCGAATCTCGGTCGGGTGAACTGGGGGTGGTTTTTCCTAAATGGTTTTCCACTTTCCCTCCACGCAAATACGGGTTCACTTCCCCTAATTCAACCTTCACAATTCCTAATCCATTAGCATAATTAGTACTTAAAAGCGTATAACCCGAACGGGTAGCAAGATGCGGTGCCAAAATAAAATAAATAATAATAAAATGTATCTTGTTTATTATAGCTCATCTCAAGTGACTTAAATTTAAAATTCTAGGCAATGGATCGAGTATCTCGAGTATAATTTTTTTCATAACTTGGTAAAAAGACATCTTACCCCTCCCTTCCCCCCTCGAAGCTCTCTGGGACGAGCAAGTTTGTTCAGTGGTTCATAATCTACTCCCGATGTTGTGGGTGATAGAATAATGATTTTGTTAAAATCTATGTTTAACAATGAGGCTCAATAGCTAAATGATTTGATAATACATAGAAAATTATAAAAAAAAATGGTTGGTAGATTCCGCTGCACAAAGATGACAAGATGACATCTGTCTCGAGTTCTTCTGTCGTCTAGAGTAGAAAGAGTCACAATCAAATTGAAACACAAATACATTTTTTGTATCTTAGCATTGTTGCCATTATCAGACACTAAGGACGACAGGAGGAAGAAGCAAAACACTTTGAAGTAGGTGACCTGGCAGTCTAGGGGAAAGGTGTCGGACTTCTGTGCTGGCGGCCGGGGTTCAATCCTCGGTCCCGGCACAGATTTATCTGATTACCAAACCCTTCCTTCACCTCTGAGAAGACATCTTGTGAATGTGATGAATGACAGGCCTCCACCGTGGTTCGGATTCCACGTTAAACTGTAGGTCCTCCATTTCATCTCACAATCACCCTAACATTACACATCAGCGTAAGTGCGTATAACCCGAACGGGTAGTAAGACGCCGTGCTAATAATAATAATATACACACATGTACTAATTATGATGTTAGTCAGGGTTTAAGAAGATTAAATTTAGAGGAAATGTACCCACATTTGCGTAGAGTAAGAGTGGAAAACCAATTATAAAAAAAATCCAAAGTACACCTGACCGTGACACGAACCACAATCTCCCCGTCATCGGCCAGTCCAGTCAATTGTGAGAATGACGCCTTAGACCATCCGGCCATCGAGGAGGGTGGACTTGTATATCAGACAATTTGTTGACAATAAGCCAGAATACAAATTATTATCTTTTTGTTGTCATTATTGCTACCCCCACTGTCAATTGTCGTCATGGTTACCACCCTCATAAAGTAATATTAATTTATAATTGCTAAGTAAAAAAAAACACAAGCATTTTGATTTGATGTCCAATCAAATTTCAATTAGAGACGACGTTTTCATCAATGAATGTCTCGATGAAATGTTTCAAACAACTTATTAATCGAATAAAAAATATAAATGAATAAAAATTGAATGACCATTAAATTATGTAATGAACAGTTTGAGGAGACCATTTTATCGTTTAACAGATACTTTAACAAAACATTGGTCGGTGACCTGGCGGTCTAGGGGTAAGGTGTCAGACTTGTATGCTGAGGGTCCGGGGTTCAATCCTCAGTCCTGGCACAGATTTATCTGATCACCGAACCCTTCCTTCACCTCTGACAAGACATCTTGTGGATGTGGGGAATGTCAGGCCTCCACCGTGGTTCGGATCCTCACGTTAAACTGTAGGTCCTCCATTTCATCTCACAATCACCCTACCATTGCACATTAGCGTAAGTGCGTATAACCCGAACGGGTAGCAAGACGCGGTGATGATGATGATGATAATAATAATAATAATACTAATACTAATAATAATAATACTAATACTAATACTAATAATAATAATAATAATAATAATAATAATAATAATAAAAACATTGGATCTAAAGTAGAGACGAATCCGTCACATCTTCGGGTCTTCTAATCCTTGAATCTCATCGTATGAGAGATTCACGTCTGAGATATTTACTGTGCACTTTCTAAACTGACTGATTGATTATATCAGCACACGAGAATTTCTCTGAGCGAGGGTGAAAGGGTACCAATTTTATCCGGGAAAGGTAGTATTTTTATATACCCTCCAGGTTTTTTTTTTATACCACAATCGACATGGGACCGACGACTTCCCCTATGAAGGAAGTTGTGACTACGGATCAACCCCGGCCGGATTCGAACCAACGAACATCCGGTCCCGAGACGAGCACTAAACCTCGAGACCACGGTGGTCGACTTGAGATTCATAAAACTCTCACGTATCTGGAATACAATTTATGAAGACCTTGACTTCTAATAACAATTTTAAGATATTTGGTAGAACTAATTATACGTACTTGTATAGTTTGGAGGGGAGTAAAACGTTAATATTATTGACATAAAAAGTGTTCTCTTTGTTGCTTGTGACGTAATAAACATGACAAACAAAATAACATTTGTCAGTGGTAATAAGACCTAAACAACTTTTATTAAAAATAAGATTTGAGATTTAAAAGAAAATTTAAGATTCATATTTGAGAAATCTAGTATTCATCTCATCTCTAATTTGAAGTAAGAATGAGTAAAATCCTTTTATTTCTCAAATTCGAATCTTAAATATTCTTTTGAATCTCAAATCTTTAAGAGAGTACACTTTCTAAGTAAAAATATTTAAAATTTAATTTTAAAAATTTTGTTTAAGGGGGGAGGAAAATGGACGCGAGAAAAGCCAGTGTTTATGCAGTTTTTATATAAAAACATTTTTTGCGTCAAATAAAATCAAATATTACTTCAGCACAAACATAGTGTTTAATTTTCTTCACGTTATGATATCATCAGTTGTTAAATATCTGTGAAGGGTTTCCTGAAATGTGATGACAATTTTTTCTCTTCATTTAAAGAGTTTTTCACCAAAAATGTCACTGCTCTTGACCAATATTCCACAACTGTTGATATCACCACGTTAAGAGAATTAAACTTTTACGATTCTACTGAAGCAATATTTTATTTATTTAGGCCTATAAAAAAAAGTTTTGATATAAAAACTGCAAAAAACACTGTCCTTTTCTCACGTCCCCTACAACCACACTTCAAGGCTTGGTGTCTCTGACAACATTTAATTTGGTTTCTCACGTTTATTGTGTTATAAAAAAAAACCAAGAAAAAACTTTTTACGGAAATTAATTATGTTAATGTAATTTTGTCATTTTTTTTCGGTGATTTTGTTACCCTCCCAAATAAACAAATCTTGGTTCCTTTTAACCATTGCCAATTTTCCCTCAAAACTATTATTTCGACGCAAGGTCTCACATATTATGACAATTCTCGAATCTCTCGACTGACAGAGGGTTCAAGGACAATGATTCGAGTTCCCATCCCTAATTTCAAGAGACTGTTCATACTCGGCCTGCGATTGTGGGAAATGTATCTTACAGAGGACAGCCTTAACCCTGATTTTCATAGGAGGACCCAATTTAGAACCCTGACATTAACATTTGACATTCTATAAATATGTCTGGTTTGATTTATTCACTATAATAAAGTACATCTAAACGTTATCAAAAGCTTCCGATCCTCATGGATTACTGAATGTTTCTCTTTACATCAACAACTAAACAAACTAGGAATGTAAATATATTTTCTTTAGCACCGCTACCCATTCGAGTTATACGTTTATGTACTAACATGGTGTCTACTCAACTTGACCAATGAAATCCCCGACCTTTTCCCTGATCATTTCCTAAAATTCTCGACTAAAAAAGTATGTCACATCCTTCTAACTCGCACCCCCCTCCCACTCCCTCATTTTTCTATTATTATTATTATTATTATTACTATTTTTATAATAATAATAAGTTTTAAAATTTGAATTAAAATTGTTTACTAGGAATTAAAAATATATTGCACAGCTACAAGCAAAAAAATGACAATTTACTGATTATTGTATTTCATATTTTGAGTAAAATATCATTTTCCCGGATTTTTATTGTGATTTACCAAGTTCCCGACTTAATCCCGTTTTTTCCCGATCACTTCAAATTCCCGGCTAATTTCCATTTTCCCTGATTTTCCCGGATGGTAGACGCCCTGAACATGGTACATATTACAATAGGAATAAACAACATAATGCTTGGGTAGCCATTTCAAAAGCCATAGGTTGTCCTCAAGAGGAGACGAAAAAGAAAATGGACAGTTTGACGGGATGTAGGATTAACAACAAAGTTTTACAGTGATTTACATATAAGCATTTCACCCATTCTTTCATTTATTTATTTTCAACAATAAATAATAATAATAATAATAATATTTAGCACCGCATCTTACTAACCATTCGGGTTATACGCTTTAAGTACTATTTCCTCTAACGGACTAGGACTTTGGAAGGTTGAATTAGAGGAAGTGAACCCGCATTTGCGCGGAGGGAGAGTGGGAAAACATTTAGGAAAAACCACCCCCAGTTCACCCGACCGAGATTCGAACCTCGATCTCCCCGTCCTCAGCAGTCGAGCTCTACACGTTCATTTTCCCGGATTTTTATTGTGATTTACCAAATTCCCGACTTATTCCCGTTTTCCCTGATTTTCCCGGATGGTAGACACCCTGACTAATTACAGAAATGGTTTTTAGGGATTATAAAGGTTATACTTAGAGGAAGTGTACCCTCATTCGTGAAGAAGTTGAGTGGAAAATCATTTAGTAAAAACCACCCTCACGGCCGAGATTCTAACCTTGACCTCCCCTGTTATTGGCGGTCCAGTCTAACACGAGAGTAGTGTGTTGGTCCATACTGCCACCGAAGCGGGTAATCAGTTTCCAGCTATAAATAATCAATATTATCAATATTTGAATAGTTTCTTTACATAAGTTATTTTATAGTTAGAAAAACAAACAGTTTCTATGTTAGTGAAAGATTTTTGACATAATTATGTTGTGTATTTGTGACTCCAGTTCATTACAAACACACATCAGTGCTCTGATATAACCGGAAACAAAATTAACGAAAGCTTCTCAAATGTTACTGTCCTTGTACTATTGCGCTAGACGACAAGCGTAGAAGCAAACTGGGCCAACCCTCTGAACATCCTAAATAAAATAGAAACTATCGTTTAGTTAGACCGGGATGTGGCTTGTCTCGTTTTGCGTTTTACAGCGTAGTTTTTGATTTTCTAAGTCCGCGAATGTTGATTGTGTCGGCCAAGAGTGAAGATCTTTGCGGCCGTCGTGTGATTGAGGTCATTGGTCTTGACATAGGAGTAAGAGATCTCAAATCTGGAACAAATATACAGAAGAATATTAGCGATGAGACCGTCACCCCTCCCAACTTCCCGATGCTACTCACCGATTTAAACCGGGGCCGCCACTATTTAAAAAAAAAAATCTCGTGTTTATTGGCTTTTTTAAAAGTACTTTCCATCAATACAGATAGTTTAGAGAATAGTGTAATACAGAGGTTGACAAATGGTTGATCTCGTGGGAATTTCAGTCGATCGCATAAGAAAGCTACATCATCGTAGGTGACCTGGCGGTCTAGGGGTAAGGTTTCAGACTTCTGTGCTGAAGGTCCGGGGTTCAATCCTCGGTCCCGGCACAGATTTATCTGATTACCAAACCCTTCCATCACCTCTGACAAGACATCTTGTGAATGTGGGGAATGCCAGGCCTCCACCGTGGTTCGGATTCCACGTTAAACTGTAGGTCCTCCATTTCATCTCACAATCACCCTACCATTACACATTAGCGTAAGTGCGTATAACCCGAACGGGTAGTAAGACGCGGTGCTAATAATAATACATCATCGTATTAAAGTTTGATATTCAAGCCTTGTAAACCCACAAATATATTGAGTACTTTAAACAATATTTGAATGAGAACATAGTAAACTCGATCAGTCATAATCGGTAAAGTTATAATAAAATGTATATCTTATTTATTCTAATTTATTTCTAGGAAGGTGAGGATTTAAGTGTTTGAAAACAATTGCTTTTTTAATGAATCTGTATTAAATTTAAAGACAAAAAAATCAAAAGTATAATAAATAAACAATGGGTAGTCCCTGGTGCCTTTGATAGGTGTTACTAATCGTCTATCCGACCGTAAAGAAGTTTGACGTAAGAGTTTAGCAGAGATATAAGAAGAGTTTAATCAAATCTACTAGTTAAAAAGTTTATTAAATTGGAACAACAAAATGCCGAAAACTTCTCTACAAAAGATTAACAAACGAGCAAAATAACATAAATTTTTTCTGTACAAAACAAAATAAAAGACAAATGAAACCTGATTGGGTCCATAGACATATATTATTATTATTATTATTATTATTAGCACCGCATCTTACTACCCGTTCGGGCTACACGCACTTACGCTAATGTGTAGTGGTAGGGTGAATGTGAGATGAAATGGAGGACCTACAGTTTAACGTGGAATCCGAACCACGGTGGAGACCTGGCATTCCCCACATTCACAAGATGTCTTGTCAGAGGTGAAGGAAGGGTTTGGTAATCAGATAAATCTTTGCCGGGGACCGAGGATTGAACCCCGGACCGCCAGCACAGACATAGACATATAACAGGCTACACTTACGAAACAACACTTTACAGGTCCATTTATCGTGATAATTGTGCGATTCCAACCTGGACCAAAATGTTGCCACCCCTGGTTTATAAGGATTACAATTACTACTGTGAAATCACACCAGTGGTGTATACAGGATGGTTGTTAGGGGACCTGGCGTGTAGCCTCACCCCTGTCATCGGCTGGCCAGTGTTTCGAGAGAGGGATGCCAGTTACTCACCAAGTGGTGTCGTGTCACCTGCCCGTCAGCAGACCAATCAGGGCCGTCTTTTCCTTCTCCTTCTTGCGGACCGTGTCGATGTTACGCGCCCTCCAAGTACTCTTGCGCAGTTTGATGGGCCGACTGCCCACGTACCTCCCTGGAACACACCACGTGGTCATCTTCACACTCTTTGGGACAGTGGCGTGAGCAGGATTGTCAGGGAGGGAGGGCGAGGGTCAAAGTTACAAATGGGAATTATCAAAACTGATGAAGGTTCTGGAAGATATTTAAAATATGTTTTCATGGTGTCACAGTAAAAGAGGGGGTCAGAGGCACAGGGGGGGGGGGGTGATAGAAGGGAGAATGGTTTTTTTTATGCAACATTAAATAACGTTTGTATCAAAACTAATTTTTAAAAAAACCTCATTTTTATATGAAAAACGCTAGAAAAGTTACTAAAAAAATGTTTCATACGTCAGGTCATGTGATACACAGCTGTCATTTTTGATAGATATTACCAACACATATAAAATAATAATAATAATAATAATAATAATAATATAATAAAATGTTATCAGTGTTGACCAACAAAAAATAAGTTTATATTTCAAAAGACTTTTAATAAAAAAAATTGGACCATAGTTTTTAATGAATAATAATAATATTTAGCACCGCGTCTTACTACCCGTTCGGGTTATACGCTATCAGTACTAATTACTCTAATGGATTAGGAATCGAGAAGGTTGAATTAGAGGTAAGTGAACCCGCATTTGCGTGGAGGTAGAGTGGAAAACCATTTAGTAAAAACCACCCCCAGTTCACCCGACCGAGATTCGAACCTCAATATCCTCGTCCTCAGCAGATGAGCTCAACACGACTAGCGCGTTAGCCGACTACGCCACCGAGGCGGGTAGTTTTTAATGTGGTAGAAATTACTTTAATGGGTGTAATATTTACCACTATTTGAATAAAGTAGCAGGCATATATTATCTAAATAATATTGTTACTATCTGTAGAGAGATATAAATGTAGTATGAGTTAAAAACAGAATCTAATAAACACAGATTGTTTGAATAAATTAATTTCCCTTTCATAAGACCAGTTTTAACAAATATATGATATTTTCATAATTTATTGAAAGTTACAAAGTGCCATGTTTCCAATATTCTCTTTCCAATCCCCGCCCCCATGACTGCGACAAGTGTATACAGGTTGTATTAAGCCCAGACAAGTCGACTAGCCTTGCAAGTGACTCGGATGAATGAATGAATGAATGAATGAGGAATGAAGAGGACAAATGGGGGAGGGGGGCGGGAAGGCAAACAAGAGAATGAGGCCACATAATGAAAGAGTTTCATTTAATAAAATCCTCAAGATGTTTTACTTTTCTTACCAAAATAAATTCTACATTCCACAGTCAATTAATACCGCTTGTGAAAATTAACATGTCAACATTTCAAAACACTCTCAAAGGAAAACATTATACAGAAAGCAGGTATAATACCTTCATGGTTCATTATAGTGACACTGTCTAGCTATAAAATGTTGTGACAATGTCTAATTATGAAATGTTGTGACACTGTCTAGCTATGAAACGTTGTGACACTGTCTAGTTATGAAATGTTTGTGACACTGTCTAGTTATGAAATGTTGTGACACTGTCTAGTTAATAAATGGTGTGACAATGTCTAGTTATGAAATGTTGTGACACTGTCTAGTTATGAAATGTTGTGGCATTGTCTAGTTATGAAACGTTGTGACACTGTCTAGTTATGAAATGTTGTGACACTGTCTAGTTATGAAATGTTGCGACACTGTCTACTTATGAAATGTTGTGACACTGTCTAGCTATGAAATGTTGTGACACTGTCTAGTTATGAAATGTTGCGGCACTGTCTAGTTATGAAATGTTGCGGCACTGTCTAGTTCAGAAATGTTGCGACACTGTCTAGTTATGAAATGTTGTGACAATGTCTAGTTATGAAATGTTGCGACACTGTCTAGTTATGAAATGTTGTGACACTGTCTAGTTATGAAATGTTGCGACACTGTCTACTTATGAAATGTTGCGACACTGTCTAGTTATGAAATGTTGTGGCACTGTCTAGTTATGAAATGTTGTGGCACTGTCTAGTTATGAAATGTAGTGACACTGTCTAGTTATGAAATGTAGTGACAATGTCTAATTATGAAATGTTGTGACATACTGTTTAGTTATGAAATGTTGTGGCACTGTCTAGTTATGAAATGTTGTGACACTGTCTAGTTATGAAATGTTGTGACACTGTCTAATTATGAAATGTTGTGACACTGTTTAGTTATGAAATGTTGTGGCACTGTCTAGTTATGAAATGTTGCGACAATGTCTAGTTATGAAATGTTGCGACACTGTCTAATTATGAAATGTAGTGACAATGTCTAGTTATGAAATGTTGCGGCACTGTCTAGTTATGAAATGTTGCGACACTGTCTAGGTATGAAATGTTGTGACACTGTCTAGTTATGAAATGTTGTGACACTGTCTAGTTATGAAATGTTGTGACAATGTCTAGTTATGAAATGTTGCGACACTGTCTAATTATGAAATGTAGTGACACTGTCTAGTTATGAAATGTTGCGACACTGTCTAATTATGAAATGTAGTGACAATGTCTAGTTATGAAATATTGTGGCACTGTCTAGTTATGAAATGTAGTGACAATGTCTAGTTATGAAATATTGTGGCACTGTCTAGTTATGAAATGTAGTGACACTGTCTAGTTATGAAATGTAGTGACAATGTCTAATTATGAAATGTTGTGACACTGTTTAGTTATGAAATGTTGTGGCACTGTCTAGTTATGAAATGTTGTGACACTGTCTAGTTATGAAATGTTGTGACACTGTCTAGTTAATAAATGGTGTGACAATGTCTAGTTATGAAATGTTGTGACAATGTCTAGTTATGAAATGTTGCGACACTGTCTAGTTATGAAATGTAGTGACATTGTCTAGGTATGAAATGTTGTGACACTGTCTAGGTATGAAATGTTGTGACAATGTCTACTTATGAAATGTTGTGACAATGTCTAGTTATAAAATGTTGCGACACTGTCTAGTTATGAAATGTTGTGACAATGTCTAGGTATGAAATGTTGTGACACTGTCTAGGTATGAAATGTAGTGACACTGTCTAGGTATGAAATGTTGTGACACTGTCTAGGTATGAAATGTAGTGACACTGTCTAGGTATGAAATGTTGTGACACTGTCTAGTTATGAAATGTTGTGACACTGTATAGTTATGAAATGTTGCGGCACTGTCTAGTTCAGAAATGTTGTGACAATGTCTAGGTATGAAATGTTGTGACACTGTATAGTTATGAAATGTTGTGGTTTGTCTCCAGGAGGTCTAATAGCTCATTAGAAAGGACTTGGCAGGATATTCTTCAGAGATAAACTCTTCATTAGCATCCGATTATGTTCACGGCTTCACTACTGACTACGAGACACTCCTCCCCCACCCCCTTCCCACACATCACATGTCAAGTATAGAGACAGAATACAGGAGACTTGTATTCTCTCTGATAGTCTTGTAGTCAATATCCTAGTCTTGTAGTCAATATTATAGACTCGTATTCAATATCCTAGCTTGTAGTAGATTGACTAGACTTGTAGCCGGTCTCCTGAACTTGTAGTAGGTCTCTCTGAACTTGTCGGTTTCTCTGAGCTTGTAGTCGGTCTCTCTGAGCTTGTAGTAGGTCTTTCTGAACTTGTAGTAGGTCTCTCTGAACCTGTAGTCGGTCTCTCTGAACTTGTAGTAGGTCTCCTGAACTTGTAGTAGGTCTCTCTGAACTTGTAATCGGTCTCTCTGAACTTGTAGTAGGTCTTTCTGAACTTGGAGCCGGTCTCTCTGAACTTGTAGTAGGTCTTTCTGAACTTGTAGTCGGTCTCTCTGAACTTGTAGGTCTCTCTGAACTTGTAGGTCTCCTGAACTTGTAGTAGGTCTCTCTGAACTTGTAATCGGTCTCTCTGAACTTGTAGTAGGTCTCCTGAACTTGTAGTAGGTCTCTCTGAACTTGTAATCGGTCTCTCTGAACTTGGAGCCGGTCTCCTGAACTTGTAGTAGGTCTTTCTGAACTTGGAGCCGGTCTCTCTGAACTTGTAGTAGGTCTCTCTGAACTTGGAGCCGGTCTCTCTGAACTTGTAGTAGGTCTTTCTGAACTTGTAGTCGGTCTCTCTGAACTTGTAGGTCTCCTGAACTTGTAGTAGGTCTCCTGAACTTGTAGTAGGTCTCCTGAACTTGTACTTGGTCTCCTGGACTTGTGGTCAGGCAGGCCAGGCGTAAGGAACCATACCTTGACAAGTCCTACCATGCCCCTATATTATAAGCCGTACCATAGCGGACACAAGTAAGGTAAGCTTGCTACCTCACGCGTATTGAGCAAGCGAGAGAGTAACATACAAGGCAATCGCCTGGAAGGAGGATGGGAAACCTACAGGGTAAATATTGATACGGACTCGCCCTTACATCGAATTAAATCTCAACTTTCTACGTCAGACAGTCGGACAGTCAGAGGAGTGTAGAGGTATCAGCAGAGCGAGGAGGTTATGTTACCCGCCGAACCACGAGATAATATCGCGGCTATTTCCACGACAACCAATTAACGCTAATGAGGTTACCATACGTAACTAAGTATAGTCCGTTACACTGCTTCGTGCCACCCCTTAGAGCGATGCAGCGACAACTTCCAGAGAGTTCGCTCTCCGTCTGGAGCAGTCGCCAGACGACAAACTGTGAAACTACCAACTTTGCTCTCCGTCCACCAACGAAACACGAGGTAAAGTACGACAGAGGGGGAGGGGAAGGTCAATACAAGTGGTATCTACACCTTCGACAAAACGTCAACCTTTAGGGCAAGTTAACAGACAACACGAATGGTTTGTAAGTCATTAAACATCCATTTTTTACTCCCGATATAGCGACTTAAAACACTAAAAACTAAGATCCATGCTATTGGGAAATTAATAATATACAGACCCACCTCGGTGGTCCAGCAGTCTACGGCGACACGCTCGGATTAGACTGGGAGATCGGGGGTTTGAATCTCAGCCGGGTGTACTGAAATGGTTTCCCACCCTCCCTCCACACAAATGCGGTAACACTACCTCTAAATTCGACCTTCCCAATCCCTAGAACCATTACTGTGATTATTACAGTAGCCTCATGACTTTTTTGGTGCTGACTGGCAGCTCACAGCTGACAGCTAAAAGCTTTAAAAAGTTACCAGACCAAATTATGTATCCCTACGCCGAATCATATGATCTACAAAAACATGTGTTTAGCAGCTGTCACTTCTGATGGTCAAAATGTAGGTATATACCTAAATGTTGACTGTCAGAAGTCAGCTGTGAGCTGTCAGTCAGCACCAAAGAACCCATGGGGCTACTGTACATAAGCGTATAACCGTAACGGGTAGTAAGACGCGGTGCTAAAGAAAAACTAATTGGACGGAGACCTTTATTTTAGTTCAAAGCAGTAGTAAGGGCAGCCCAGCAGGATATGTTCCCCTAACCCGGGACCACTTGTGAATATTTCCTACAGTTTACAAAATAACATATTTTCTCTATGAAACTATATATTTACAGCTCGCACAACATTCCCTTGTAAATTAGATGTGTACGCAGTTCCAGGTCGTAGTGCCTTGACACGTAGACCGCCCGCAACACACGGCTGTACAAGCCATTGCCTAGGGTGACGGGCGCTAAGAACAGGATTGTGGTAAGAGGGGATTGTTAAAATACAAACGTGCTGTTTTTATTGTCCGCGTTTAACTGCCAATTCGGGTTATACACCCATGCACTAATTGGTTAGGGATCAATAAGGCTTAGTTTAGAGGTGCACCCGAATTTGCATGGAGGGAGAGTGGAAAACTATTTAGGAAAACCACCCTCGATGCACCCGACCGGGATCAAAACCCCGATCTTCCCATCTTCGGCAGACTACATAAGAAAGGTTGAATTTAGAGAAAGTGTACCAGCACTCACGAGGGAAAACGGTAGAAAACAGTTCAGGAATAAACGCCTCTCAGCCCACCCGACCATCAAACTCCGGTCTTCCTGTCATCAGCAGTTCAATTTATTGCGAGAGTGACGCCTTAGACCATGCGGTCACCAAAGCGGTTGTTTTTCCACGGTCAAAATTGGTAGCATTTTAATATATTATTATTATTAAATAAGTATTGGTGATATCTATCTTAACTGACAGCTGCTGATTACAAGACTTGACGTATGAATATATTATAGTTATGGATTGAACCTACAAATATTCAAGCATTTGACTCCTTTAGAATATAAAAACTCTTGAAAATTTCAGATTAATTTCGAATGTTTGTTTATTTGTTAATAAGTATAATTTATTAAAACATCATATATATATATATATATTTTTATAACTGTAACTGAACAAACAAATGCAATAAACCCGCGGGGGCGTGAAGCGGCACCCCATCACATAAACAATAAACATTGCACAGAAAGATTACAAATGGCGCTCTAGCGGCCTGAAGAAATATTAACTCCTATAGAGAGGGGAGAGGCCATTTAAGAAAACCTCGCCCTCGTTCATATAAAATATAAAAATTATTATTATTATTATCACCGCGTCTTACTACCCGTTCGGGTTATACGCACTCACGCTAATGTGTAATGGTAGGGTGATTGTGAGATGAAATGGAGGACCTACAGTTTAACGTGGGATCCGAACCACGGTGGAAGCCTGGCATTCCCCACATTCACAAGATGTCTTGTCAGAGGTGAAGGAAGGGTTTGGTAATCAGATAAATCTGTGCCGGGACCGAGGATTGAACCCCGGCCGCCAGCACAGAAGTCTGACACCTTACCCCCTAGACCGCCAGGTTACCTAATTTAATAGAGTAAATACTCTTTTTTCGGTTGAGCAAAGAAATGACAACTTGATCACTGGGAACCGAAGCCGGGCTATTCACAAGGTTCATTTCTCGTGTAGATGTCATTTTGCCGTTAATTAAAACCAGCTTCGACGGCCGCGTGGTCTAACACATTACTCACGTGTTTAAGACTAGACAGATGGTGGGGAGATCGAGGTTCGAATCTCGGTCGGGTGTAACGAGGGTGGTTTTTTTTTTTCCAAAATGGTTTACCACTCTACCTCCATGCAAGTGCGAGTACACTTAATCTAAAACCCTGTTAGACAGGAAACAGGCATCTCTTAAGTACAGCACTGGCAAACCGGAAATACTCAAAGAGGACACAGAGAGCAAGATTAATTGTCTCGTCCTTATTTTGTGATACCCCAAAAACGAAAGAGGTTCTTTGTTATAACCATAAGAGGGGGGCAGGAGGGGGGATGTTTAAGGGCTGAGTTTAGTTAGAGAGGAGGCCATTATTTATAACAGACGAACAAGAGAAATACGTTGAGTAAAGTGAATAACGATTGAAGACTTATATTTATTATTATTATTTAGCACCGCGTCTTATTACCCGTTCGGGTTATACGCTTTAAGTACTAATTACTCTAATGGATTAGGAATTGGGAAGGTTGAATTAGAGGAAGTGAACCCGCATTTGCGTGGAGGAAGAGTGGGAAAACCTTTTAGGAAAAACCACCCCCAGTTCACCCGACCGAGATTCGAACCTCGATCTCCCCGTCCTCAGCAGTCG